>JANJGN010000003.1:19040118-19187618 GCA_026770705.1 Isurus oxyrinchus | reverse complement strand
CTTAACAACAATGATATCCTGTGTCGATATCAATTCAACTTCAGTGTCTTCGTGAACTGAATGCTAATTGATCGATGCACCTTACAAAAGCTGCTTTTTCATCTGACCACATTCAGACATAGCAGAGAGAATAAGGGAGGTGCGTTACAGGCCGGAATCTAATCGGAGGTTCAGGTGGTTTAAAACAGCAGCGACGATGTTAAGGTGTATTTATATAGTGCCTCTAGCGCAGTCAAATATCCCTCGGCACTTCACAGCAGGTTTATCAAAATAAATTGGCGCCAAGCGATATTAGTGTGGGTTTTAAGGAGCACCTTAAAGAACAAGAGAGAGAGAGAGAGAGAGGTAGCAAGGTGAAGAAATTTGCAGAGGGAATTCCAGAGCTTGGGGCCCAGGTAACTGAATACATGATTACCAGCGGTGGAGCGATTAACATCCGAGGCCAGGATTGACAGAGCACAGATATCTCAAAAGCAGCCAGGGCTGGAGGAGATTGCAGAGATAGGGAGGGGCAAGGCTATCCAAGGATTTGAAAACAAGGATGAGAATTTTGAAAAAAGAAGGTGTCGCTTAACTGGCAACCAGTGGAGGTCAGCAAGCACGAGGCGATGGATAAATGAGACGTGGAGTGAGTAAGGGCACGGCTAACAATGTTTAGGATGACCTTAAATTGATGGAAGGTGGGAGGCTAACCAGGAGTACATTGAGCTACTCAAGGCTAGTGGTATCAAAGCATGAAGGGTTTCTTTTTTTAAAAAATTATTCATTCATGGGATGTGGGCATCACTGGCTAGATCAGCACTTATTGCCCACCCCCTAATTATCATTGGTCAAAAGGACATATATAAGAGTCAACCACATTGCCGTGGGTGTGAAGTCACATGTAGCCCAGATTTCCTTCCCTAAAGGGGCGTTAGTAAACCAGATGGGTTTTTACAATGGTTTCATGATCGTCATTTGACTTTTAATTCCAGATATTCAAGTTTCGCCACCTGCCACGGTGGGATTTGAACCCAGGCTCATAAGCAGAGCGTTACGTTGGGTTCCTGGGAAATACTAGTCCAGCAGCCAGTGACAATGCCACTGCACCACACCCCCTCCCCTCAGCTGAAGAGCTGAAACAGGGGCACAGTCAGGAGTCATTACAGAGGTGGAACCGGGCAGCCTGAGCGACGGTGCGGATATGTGGTTGGAAGGTCATCTCGGGGTCAGATATGACGCCAACGTTACGAACGGCCTGGTTCAGCCCCAGACCGTTGCCAGGGAGAAGGGTGGCATCAGTGGTGAGGGAGCGGAGATCAGTAAGACCAGGACTTCAGTCTTCCTGATATTTAACTGGTGGAAATCCCTGCTCCTCCTGCACCAGCTGTTGGATAAGGAGCCCAACAATTCGGAAACAGTGGAGGGGTCGAGGGGGATGATTTCGAGGCAGGTCTGGGTGTCGCCAATGTACATACGGAAACTGACATTGGCCGGGATTTTCCGAGCCCCCCCACCCCCCCCCCCCCACCCCCCGCCGGCGTTGGGCGTTAGCGGACAGTATGGTGGTGCCGTCAGTTTCACGACGGCGTGAAACCAGTTTGCGATTGTCCGCTCAGCCCACCCACAGCGTACCCAGACATCAGGAACCTCATTGTCGGCCATCAGCTTATCATTACGAGGCCAGCCCGCCAGAAGCGATCCTCCCCCCCCCCCCCCCCCCCCCCCCCCCAGCGCTAGGTCGTCTGCTACCTCGGCCAGAAAACATAATGACGTGTTTCACAAAGCGAGCACTTGGTGAGCTGCTCTCCGTTCTGGTCTTCGAGGTTTGTTTGCCCACCTTGCTCCGGCCGGCACTCGCAGCCATCAGCGTCAGGCTTCGCAGGCAGCGCCCACGCATCACCTTTAGCGGGGGGGGGGGGGGCTCATGGGTAGGTCTCTACCTACCTGATCAGAGATAAGCGGGTGGTATTTCAACGGCTGCAGGGCCAGGGCTTGCTTGGGGAAGGGGGAGAAGTGGCCTCAGGCAAGGGAGGAGACTGCAGGATGAGAGCTGGCTGTACGGTGGAAAGAGGGTGTTGGATCCTAGCGCCTAGTCTGGTTGGACTTAACAGGCCCGGGCTGCACGGATGTTTCCGGATGGCCAAGTTGGTACCGTAGACAGAGTAGATCAGCAGACAGTTCTTAGGTAGAACACGTTCTGTTTATTTACGAAGGAACTCAGCAGCTACACTTGTGCACTTTCAACTCAAACCCTGTCTCTGCATTACAGGTTCCAACTATGGACTACTGACTACAGACTACTGAGCTAGCCCGCTCATCTACTGGCTACTAAGATCATGTGATCTTCCATCATAACGTCCTTCTTAAAAGTATATTACACATCAGGTTACCACAGAGGGTGTGCCAGTGTGTGTCGGAGGTGGGGGGGCACATGTTGACCTGCGCAAGTGGCCTCAAGATGGTGAGGGCTGAGGAGGCAGCCTCCAGAGCAGATGAGGCCAGATGGAGATGAGAGGGTGTGTTTGAGAGAGTGAGAGGTGATGTCCATCTAACTGGCAGTGAGTGAGATGCCAGTGAATGTGTGATGGGCTTGTGAGTGTGTGAGTTTAGAGTGATGAGATGGTTGTCTTACCCTGGCTGCATGGATGAGATCATTTATCCTCCATCTGCATTAGATGGCCGACTTCTCCTGTGCAGCATTGGCACTGATCACCACTGCCATCGCCTACCAAGCTGGAGTGGTAATGTAGCTGTCCCTCCTGCAGCCAGAGCCGGGGTAGAGGCTATCACAGCGGGGCCTCCACCGGATCCAAAAGTTGCTCGAAGGCTGAAGTCCTCTTGCCTTCCAGGGCTATGTTTTCTTTGCTGCAGTCCTGGAAGCACTGAGCGCGGCTGTACTTTAAATGCGGTGCCTAAAGTGATGAAGTGGCGAGGTGAATTGGAGCCCACTCGCCATCGAACTGGTGTGGGGGGTGGTGGGGGCGAAGGACACCAGCAATAGCAGTGCAGAGGCGATGAGAGAAGCCAACGATGACAATTCTCTGGCTATGAATGGATGGGTAAGTAGGGAACCGGAAGCAAACTTCCCCAAGCAAGCTTAGCCCAGCAGCCATTGAAGAGCCACCCGCTTATGTCTGAGCCAGTAAGTAGAGACCTACCCGCGAGCCCCCCGCTAAAGGTGATGTGGCGCTGCCTGCGAAGCCTGGCGCTGATGACTGCGGGTGCTGCCCGAAACAAGGTGGGCAAACAAGGCTCGAAGCCCCGAACGGAGTGCAGCTCACCAAGTGCACACTTTGTAAAACACGTCAGCATGTTTTCCAGCAGTTCCCCTGGCTGGACGATAATGGAGAGGCATTGGAGGATGACAGTGTCAAAGGCTGTGGACGGGTTGAGAAGGATGAGGAGGGGTGGATTACCATGGTCATATCACATAGGATGTCATAATTGGGTTGTGATAAGAGCCGTTGCAATGCTGTGGCATTTATAGCTAGTGAGTTGCAGAATGGAGTTTAATTGAGGGATTGGATGGTAGAAATATATCTGTATTGTGAGAGCTACCTCTGTATGAATGAGCTGCCACATTTTCTACTTTGTAACAGTGATGATAATTCAAAAGTACTAAACTGGCTATAAAACACCTTGGGATGTCCTGAGGTTGGGGAAGTATAGATACAGATCATTCTTTTGGTTTTAAATAATTCTGTTTTATAGCATCGGGACTCAGAAAATTGACTCACTTCGAGGCAGCAAGCAGTACTCCAGGGATCACAAAGGCATGGTTCCCTTGGATATGCTGCATCAGATTTTTTTTTTTAAATTATCTGCAATAAAACATATCCAAGCAGAATATGAATCTGAAATTAAGTCATTGAAAGGACGTGGAGTGCATTCAGGGCTGTTTCTTAGAACAATACATTCTGGAAGCAACCAGGGAGCAGGTTATTTTAGACCTGGCAATGTGTAATAAGACAGAATCAATTAATGGCCTCATAGTTAATGATCCTTAAGACCATAAGACAGAGGAGCAGAATTAGGCCATTCAGCCCATCGAGTCTGCTCCGTCATTCAATGAGATCATGACTGATCTGATAATCCTCAACTCCACTTTCCTGCCTTTTTCCCATAACCCTTGATTCCCTTACTGAATAAAAATCTGAATATACTTAACAACCCAGCCTCTATAGCCCTTTGTGGTAAAGAATTCCATAGGTTAACTATCCTCTGAGAGAAGAAATTCCTCCTCATTACTGTTATAAATGGGCCCCTCCTTACTCTGAGATTACACCCTTTGGCCCTAGACTCTCCCATGAGGGGAAACAACCTCTCAGCATCTACCCTGTCAAGCTCCCTAAGAATCTTATAAGTTTCAATAAGGCCACCTCTCATTCTTCTAAACTCCAATGAGTACAGGACCAACCGACTCAACCTCTCTTCATAAGAAAATCCCTCCATACCCAGAATCAATCTAGTGAAGCTTCTCTGGACTGCCTCCAATGCCAGTATATCTTTCCTTAGATAAGGAGACTAAAACTGTTCACAGTGTTCTAGGTGTGGTCTAAGTGCCTTGTATAGTTTTAGCAAGACTTCCCTATTTTTATACTCCATTCCCTTTGAAATAAAGGCCAATATTCCATTTGCCTTCCCTATTACCTGTTGAACCTGTATACTAGCTTTTTGGGATTCATGCACAAGGACCCCCAAATCCCTCTGTGCTGCAGCTTTCTGCAGTCTTTCTCCATTTAAATAAATTCAGATCCACTATTCTTCCTGCCAAAGTGCATAACCTCATATTTTCCCACATTATATTCCATCTGCCAAGTTTTTGCCTTGTTTTTAATCTGTCTTTATCCCTCTGTAGACTCCTTGAGTCATCCTCACCACTTGCCTTCCCACCCATTTTTGTGTCATATGCAAACTTGGTGACTGTATATTCACTTCCCTCATCCAAGTCATCAATATATGTTATAAATTATTGAGGCCCCAGCACTGATCACTGTGGCACTCCACTAGTTACAGGTTGCCATCCTGAAAATGCCCCCCTTATCCCACATCTCTGTCTTCTATTAGTTAGCCAATCTTCTATGCATGCTAATGTACTATGCCCAACACCATGGGCTCTTATCTTATTAAGTAACCTTATGTGTGGAACCTTATTGAACCCCTTTTGGAAATCCAAATATATAACATCTACTGGTTCCCCTTTATCTATCCTGCTTGTTACCTCCTCAAAGAATTTTAATAGATTTTGTCAGGCATGATTTCCCCTTCATGAAGCCATGTTGACTCTGCTTGATTAGTTTATGTATTTTTAAACGCTCTGCTGTTACATCCTTGATAATAAACTCCAACATTTTCCCAATGGCAAATGTTAAGCTATAGCTACCTGTTTTTTGTCTCCCTCCCTTTTTGAATAAGGGTGTTACAGTGGCAGTTTTCCAATCCTCTGGGAGTTTTCCAGACTAAGGATTCTTGGAAGATTACTACCAGTGCATCCTCTATCTCTGTAGCTCCTTCCTTTAATATCCTAGGATGCAACCCATCAGGTCCAGGGGACTTACCGGCATTTAGCCCCATTAGTTTCCCTAGTAATTTTTCTCTAGTGCTAGTTAGAACCATAGAACCATAGAAAAGTTACAGCACAGAAGGAGGCCATTCGGTCCATCTTGTCCATGCCAGCCCAAGGACACCCATGTGCGCTTTCTAATCCCACCTTCTTGCACCCGGCCCATAGCCCTGTAGTTTACAGCACTTATGGTGCAGATCCAGGTACTTTTTTAAAGAGTTTAGAGTTTCTGCCTCTACCACCAACTTGGGCAGTGAATTCCAGACACCCACTACCCTCTGCATAAAAATGTTCTTCCTCATGTCCCCCCTACACCTTCTGCCACTTATCTTGAATCTATGTCCCCTGGTTCCAGAATTCTCCATCAAGGGAAACAATTTTATCCTGTCCACTCTATCTATTCCCCTCATCATTTTCATATTCCCCTCAATCAAGTCGCCTCTCAGCCTTTGTTCTAAGGAAAATAACCCCAACCTATCCAATCTCTCCTCATAGCTACACTTTTCTAACCCTGGCAACATTCTTGTAAACCTCCTCTGCTCTCTCTCCAGAGCTATTACATCCTTCCTGTAATGTGGTGACCAGAACTGCATACAGCACTCCCGTTGTGGCCTCACCAGTGTTTTATACAATTCCAACATTATATCCTTACTTTTATAGTCTATACCTCTGCCAATGAAGGAGAGCCTTCCATATGCCTTCTTTACAACCTTGTCTACTTGAACTGCTGCCTTCAGGGACCTGTGTACTTGTACGCCAAGATCTCTCACTTCATCTACCCCTTTTAATATATTCCCATTTATTTTGTAATCCCTGAAACTGTTTGACCTCCCTAAATGTATGACCTCACACTTCTCTATGTTAAAATCCATCTGCCACTTTACTGCCCACTCCACCAACCCATCTATATCGTTTTGGAGATTATGGCTATCCTCTACACTATCCACTACTCGGCCAATCTTTGTGTCATCTGCAAATTTCCCAATCATGCCTCCCATGTTCACATCCAAATCATTAATATATAACACAAACAGCAAGGGTCCCAACACCGAGTCCTGTGGAGCACCATTTGAGACAACTTTCTATTCACAAGGGCATCCATCGACCATTACCCTTTGTTTCCTGTTACAAAGCCAACCTTTTATCCAGTTTGCCACATTACCCTGAATCCCATGGGCTTTTACTTTCCTGACCAATCTGCCATTTGGGACCTTGTCAAATGCCTTGCTAAAATCCATGTACACAGCATCCACTGCACTACCTTCATCAACCGTTCTTGTCACTTCCTCATAGAATTCAATCAAATTTGTGAGGCAAGACCTTCCTTTAACAAATCCATGCTGACCATCCCTGACTGGTCCATGCCTTTCTACATGACAGTTAATCCTATCTCTCAGGATTGATTCTACTAATTTGCTCACCACTGATGTAAGACTAACTGGCCTATAATTGTCTGGCATTTCCTTTGATCCCTTTTTAAACAATGGAACTACGTTTGCATTTCTCCAGTCCTCCGGTACCTCCCCTGTATCTAGTGAAGATTGGAAAATCATCCTCAGAGCATCTGCTATCTCCTCTCTGACCTCCTTCAGCAGCCTCAGAAACAATCCATCTGGCCCTGGTGACTTATCAACTTTCAAGGATTTCAACCCTTTGATTACTTCCTGTCTGTTTATGACTATCCCGTCCAATATCTCGCAGTGTTCCTCCTGGACTACTATATCTACATCCTCCCTTTCCTTTATAAACACAGAGACAAAATATTCATTTCAAACCCTTCCCACAGCCTCTGCATCTACACACAAGTTTCCATCTTCATCTCTGATAGTTGTTGTATTTATTTCCTCCCCGCCTTTTGCCTCTTGATTATTTAGTATTTTTGGAATGCTATTAGTGTCTTATACAATGAAGACTGAAGCAAAGTATTTATTCAACCCCTCTGCCATTTCCTGGTTCCTCATTATTATTTCCTCAACGTCATTCTCTATGTTCACTTTGGCCTCGCTCTTCCTTTTTATATATCTAAAGAAGCTCTTACTGTCTGTTTTTATATTACTTAGATTACCCTCAAAGATTATTTTCTCCCTCTTTATTATTTTTTGATCATCTTCTGTTGGTTTTTAAAACTTTCCCAATCCCCTGAAAATTGTATGTTTTCTCTTCCAACTTGACATTGTCCTTAACTTCCTTGGTTAACCATGGTTGGTTTATCCCTTCCTTGAATCCTCACTGGGATACATCTTTGTTGAGAGTCATGAACTAATTTCTTGAATGTCTGCCATTGTTCATCAACCATCCTTTCTGCTAAACTACTTTCCCAGTCCACTCCAGCCAACTCTGACCTCATTCCATTGTAATTACCCTTATTTAAATTTAGCACAAATGTTTCCAATCCAAGTTTCTCACTCTCAAACTGAATGCTAAATTCTACCATATTATGGTCACTCTTTCCTAGGAGATCCTTTACTCTGAGATCATTTATTAAACCTGCCTGATTACACATTACCAGATCCAAAATAGCCTGATCCCTGTTTGGATTCACAACATGTTGTTCTAAGGTTACACTCTATTGGGAGAATTTTCTCCATGTCATGTGGGCTAGGCGGCAGCGGGAGTTAGGTTAAGGCCCGCCCAGAGTGCCGTGCTCAGCGCTCCCTATGCAGGAGGGAGAAGGAGGGAATGCGCGTGCATGCAGGCAAAAGAGTGCAGAAATCTCCCTGGGGCAGCTCCGTGCTAATTTGACTGTGGAAAACTAAAAATAACGATGTTTAAAAAATTATTCAGACATGTCCCCTCATGTGACAGTGTTACATGAGCTGGGACATGTCTAGGAGTTTTATTTAAAAATTTTATTAAAGTTATAAACCCTTCATGAAGCCTCATCCCACCCGTGGACGAGGTTCCATGAAAAATGCGAAGGCCGCCTGGACTCTTCGCCTGCCCGAAGCCAACCTTAAGGGTTGGACAGGCAGCCCAGACAATCCATTTAATTAAGTACTTAATGGCTTTAACAGGCCATTGACAATTCGGAGTGCACCAGCCGACTCCAGTGTGCCCCCGCCGAACTGAAGATCGGAATGACGCGCGGTGACGTTGGGACACACGTCTGGCGTCACCGTGTGTCACTTTACGTGTCAGAATGCGTGGCCTGCCCCCGGACGCCAACCAGAAGATTCTGGCCTATGAATTCTTGCTCATGGTTACCTCTGCCATTTGATTTTTCCAATCTACATGAAGTTTAAACTCACCCATGATTAATATACTGCCTTTTCTACATGCCCTCATTATCTCCTGATTCATTCTCTGTCCCACAGTATAGCTACTATCAGGGGCCTATAGACTACTCCTACCAATGTTGTCTTCCCTTTGTTATTTCTTTCCTCCACCCAAATGGATTCAACATCTTCTGATCCAAGGTCCTCTCTTGCTATCGTACCTATTCCATCTCGGACTAACAAAGCTACCCCACCACTCTTTCCTTCCTGCCTGTCCTTTCAAAATGTCACATGCCCCTGAATATTTAGTTCCCAGCTTTGGTCTCCATGTCTCCAAAATGGCTATAAGATCATACACAGTAACCTCTATTTGTGCCGTTGATTCATTTATTTTGTTCCGAATGCTACATGCATGTAAGCAAAGAGCCATTAAGTTTGCCTTTAGATGATAAAACTGGGGAATTCAAAATGGGAAACAAGGAAATGGCAGCGACTTTGAATAAGTATTTTGTATCCGTCTTCACTGCAGAAGACACAGAAAGCATCCCAAGAATAGTAGGAAATCAAGAGGGAAAAAGGAGAGAGGAACGGAAAATAATCACAATCACTGGAGAAAAAGTACTAGGAAAGTTAATGGGACTAAAGGTTAATGAGTCCCCTGGACCTGGGCCTGCATTCTAGGGTCTTAATGGATGTGGCTGCAGAGATACTAGCTGCATTGGTTGTCACCTTCCAAAATTCCCTAGATTCAAGACAGATCCCAGCAGATTGGGGAACTGCAAATGTAACACCATTATTCATTAAAGGAGGGACATTGAATGCAGGAAACTAGAGGAAAGTTAACCCTACATCCGTCATTGGGAAAATGCTACAATATATTATTAAGGAGGTAGTGGCAGAACATAATACAACCAGGCAGAGTCAACATGGTTTTGTGAAAGGGAAATTGTGCTTGACAGGATGTTACAAACAGGCTGGATAAAGGGGAACCAGTAGGTGTAGTGCATTTGGATTTCCAAAAGACATTCGATAAGGTGTCACATAAAAGGTTACTGCACAAAATAAGACCTTATGGTGTTACGGTTGATTTATTAGCATGGATAGAGAATTGACTAACTAACAGGAAAGAAGGAGTCAGGATAAATGAGTTATTTTCAGATTGGCAAACAGTAGCTAATGGAGTGCTGCAGAGGTCAGTGGTGGGGCCTCAATGATTTACAATCTATAGTGATGACTTGCAAGAAGGAATAGATAGTATAGCAGCCAGATTTTCTGATGATGTAAAGAATTGGTAGGAGAGCAAGTTAGAAGGGCCAGAATTTTCCCCTCGTCGGGCGGGCTTGGGGTGAGAGGGTGGGGGCGGTCAGGAAGCCGGCTGCTGCCCGCGATCGGCTTCACCCCAATTAAGGCCCGCCCTGCGTGGATCGCGAGCAGCAGTGCTCAGTGCTGCCTGCGCGGGCTGGGGGAGGAGGGAGAGCTGGGCCTGGCACACAGTTCGCACACACGCGCACGAAAGTGCACTTCAATCTCCCTGAGGCACGGAGCTGCTCCAGGGAGGTGGGAGCGCTTTTTTTAAAAAATGATTAAAGACAATTAAAAAAATTAATGAAACATGTCCCCTCATGTGACTGTGTCACGTGAGATGGGACATGTTTTTAAATTCAAAATAAAGTTTCTATTTAATTTGTATTAACTTTAGGAAACCTCATCCCGTTCGTGGATGAGGTTTCCTAAAAAATATAAAGGCCGTTTGGACTTTTCACCTGCCCCACCAACCATTGGGTTGGATAGGCAGCGTAAATTTCCAGTTAATTACCTTGTTAATGACCTTAACAGGCCTTTCAATTATTGGTGGGCACACAGCCAACTCTGGCACGCGCCCGCCGAATGAAATATCGCGCAAGTACGCAATGATGTCAGGATGCACACCCATTGTTATCACATGTTTGTAAGGTAGAATTCTGGCCAAGGTGTCTGCAAAGAGATATAGATGGGTTAAGTGAGTAGGCAAAAAATTGGCAGATGGAGTTTGATGTGGGAAAATGTGAAGTTATTCACTTTGGCTTGAAGACTAGAAAAGCAGCATATTATTTAAATGGAGGGAGTCTGCGGAAAGCTGCGGTACAGAGGGATCTGGATGTTCTGGTACATGAATCACCAAAAGTTAGCGTGCAGATGCAGCAAGTGATTAGGAAGGGAAATGGAATATTACAGTGGGAGGTCTCGTGAAACCTGTGAATGAAGCTGAAAGACACCATTACACATGATTCAGTGACAGTGACTATATTTTCAGATTATAAAGTGGCAAAATGTGTTCACCAGTGTGAACACTTGTGATCAGAATTTACTAACTTTTCTAGGCCTACCACTTCTTCTGGGCGCTGCCCTGACATTCGCAGCAGGGGTAGAGACAGCCTGTATAATGGTTGGCCCTGATGCCTCTGATGACATTGGCAGTGGGTCTTGTGGAGAGCTGAGGCCTTGAGGGCCGCGGCTTGCTTTGGCTGTCTTCATGTGGGCCAGCTGCTCCCTCTGCAAGGACAGAGGACGATGTTGAGGGGGTCACATGGAAAAGGGGCCTGGAGGGAGTGGACAGCCTCCAAGATTCCTGAGTAGATGACCCAGGGGTATCCAGCTACCGCTCCTCCTCGCCTTGGCTGCCAAGGGCCCCGGCCTGACTCCTTGACGGGAAGGAGCAGCTGGAGGGACATCATGATGCCCCGTTTCCCTCTCACATTGCCACTGCAGGGACTCAGCCATGGCTAGCGCAATGGAGTGCAGGTCTGTGCGCATCTCCCCATTCTGTTGGACCAGGGTCCCCACGGCGTCCGCCATTCAAACTACCACACTTACTGCAAATCTAGGTCGATTCTGCCCATTGTGATTATTGTAATATAGGAAATGTGGTAGCCCATGTGCACACTGCAACCCCCCCCACCCCCCGCCCCCACCCCCACAAACAGCAGCAATGTGGTAATGGCTAGGCAGTCTGTTTTAGGGGTAGGTGTTGTCCAGGATACAAGGGTGGGTACCCAGGAAAATGAGACTCCCCAATCTTATCCCCCCGCTCAGACATCAAATAATAGTTAAAAATATACTCAAACTTTTTTTAAGTGGCCTCTTTAGTTGGTGTGAATTGGCAGAGCTATGGCAACAGATGAATTCCTCCCATTCACAGCTCATAATTAAAATCAGGGAGACCAATATACGTCACGTGATCCCGCCCCTTCCAAGTGGCTACTTCCGCGAAGCCGGAACAGGGTGACCAGGCTGCCCCTGTCTCAGGGCCTTCTCAAGTTGGCAGTGGCCGTTGTGCCAATGTAAACAGGGTAGTCAGTGGGCGTGACAGCTCCTTCAGGCTGCCGCAAAGGTAAGCAATAGATGCTAACTCAATTCATCATTTTAACTCTGAGATCGATCAAATTTTGCTCGTTCAGGGCATTGAGGAATATGGGGTCACAGGGCGAGGGATGGAGTTAGGACACAGGTCAGCGAGGGTCTCGTTGAATGGCGGAACAGGCTCGAGGGGCTGAATGGCCATTCCCAATCCCAGTCATGTACCCGCTTGTCCATTTTGGGAATATGAATGCGGGTTGAGGCCAACCCTCACTTATAGATGATCATTGTTTCATAGGAATGTCGGAACAGGAGTAGGACATTCAGCTCCTCCAGCCTGTTCTGATCATTAAACTCCCGGGCTTTAGTTCATTCTTTGAAGTCGCCATAGCATATTTACACACCCTAAAGAGTACTATATTATATTATCGTTCGGCATTTCAACTGCTCTGTTCTGTAATGCAAGTGGAAATGGCAAAAAAAAAATCAGGCCCCATCTAGTTAAAGCTTTTCTGTATAAGTCATGTGAGTCATTGATGCTCTGAACTAAGCTTAAAAACCTCAAGAATGCTTCACCGATAAGGCCCAACAGAATAAATGTGCAGAAACAAATCTTACCTTGGGGCTGTATGCCTGGATTTACATCAAATCCTGGTGGATTAAGTGCAGACATGTCAGGACTGGTAATGAGCTAGACCATTATATAATCGTTTTCCATGTCACGTATGTGTCTTCCAGCACTGGGGACATGGTAATTACTCCAACTCTTAGTCATCAGCCGGCTCTCTTAAAGGGATCTTCTAGCTATGGGGGCACATCAGAAAATAGTGCCAGATGCAGCACCCTCGTCCCTGAACCCAGGCCCCCGGAGAATTACTCTGGGTATCTGGAATACCTGTCCAGCAAGAATACCACTACGCCAACGCCTCCCCTGGTTATCTGCTCATATCTATATTACTGTTAGTGGGATCTAACGAAATGGTTCCTGTGTTTCTCATATTACAACAATGATTATGCTTCAGAAAAGCTCTTCATTGATTAGATTTTTCTTTATTATCCATTCACGGTATATGGGCATCGCTGGCTGGGCCAGCATTTATTGTCCATCCCTAATTGCCCTTGAGAAGGTGGGAGTGAGAACTTTCTCAAACCGCTGCAGTCCATGTGGTGTAGGTACACCCACAGTGCTGTTAGGGAGATAAAAACAAAAAATTGGGGATGCTGGAAATCCAAAACAAAAACAGAATTACCTGGAAAAACTCAGCAGGTCTGGTCTTTTCTTCTCCGCCAATGCTGCCAGACCTGCTGAGTTTTTCCAGGTAATTCTGTTTTTGTGCTGTAAGGGAGGGTGTTCCAGGATTTTGACCCAGGACAGTGAAGGAACGGTGATATGTTTCCAAGTCAGGATGGTGAGTGACTAGGAGGGGAACTTCCAGGAAGTGGTGTTCCCATCTATCTGCTGCCCTGGTCCTTCTAGATGGTAGTGGTCATGTGTTTGGAAGGTGCTGTCAAAGGAGCCTTGGTGAATTCCTGCGGTGCATCTTGTAAATGGTACACACTGCTGCTACTGTGCATCAGTGGTGGAAGGAGTGAATATTTGTGGGGGTGAGGTGCCAATCAAGTGGGTTGCTTTGTCCTGGGCAGTGTCAAGCTTCTTGAGTGTTGTGGGAGCTGCACTCATCCAGGCAAGTGGGGAGTATTCCATCACACTCCTGACTTGTGCCTTGTAGATGGTGGACAGGCTTTGGGGAGTCAGGAGGTGGGTTACTCGCTGCAGGATTCCTAGCCTCTGACTTGCTTTTGTAGCCACAGTATTTATATGGCCAGTCCAGTTCAGTTTCTGGTCAATGGTAACCCTCAGGATGTCGATAGTGGAGGATTCAGCGGTGGTAATGCCATTAAACATCAAGGGGCGATGGAGATGGTCATTGCCTGGCACCTGTGTGGTGCGAATGTTAACTTGCCACTTCTCAGCCCAAACACGAATGTTGTCCAGGTCTTTCTGCATTTGAACACGGACTCTTCAGTCGTTTGTTTTCTTGCTCCATGCAAAGGCTGAAACAAGCTCTTCATCCCCTGCCTAGGAACTCTGAACATACTAACAGCGGAATCAGACTGCATGCTAGAACTGTCGAAGGGTCATGAAGACTCGAAACGTCAACTCTTTTCTTCTCCGCCGATGCTGCCAGACCTGCTGAGTTTTTCCAGGTAATTCTGTTTTTGTTATGCTAGAACTGTGCTGGACACCATTCAGCCCATCAGGTATATGCAGAAGCCAATCACACTCACCTGCTCCCTCTCCATGGTGCTGAATCTTCCTAAACATCGATTATTTATCCACGTTTTCCTGAAAGGACCTTCTTCAAACATTAGCCACTGACAAAGCAGCCTAAAGCAGCAGCAACCCTCTGGGTAAAGGAGGGTCTCACAGAATAACTTCACTACAAATGAAGGGGGCATGGGTCTCCCACAACACAAGATTACTTGGGATGTTTCCATGCTTGAAGAGAGATGAGAAACAGCCGCTTGGTATCACAGAACTTGAATGTTTGCTGAAAAGACTGACATGTTGCCAAAGCTTTCCATCTTGCACTCATCAGGACAAACACAAGAATACCAAATTTCAAATAATCACTGCAATTAATACTGCAGGAGAAAAGGGTGCCGATTGGTTGCCATGTCGACTGTTGTCCGGTTGACTCTGTTTGGCTGAGGCGTTCCCATGGAGAAAGTGGCAGGGAACCAGAGGTGCCCAAGCCCCCTGGTAATTCATAAAAGGCTCAAGGTGGCATAGTGATAATATCATTGGGCAAGTAATGCAAAGACCTGACCTAATGCTCTGGGAATACAGGTTCAAATCCCACCATGGAATTTAAATTCAATTAACAAATAAAATCCAGAAGTGAAACTTAATCAGTAATAGCAACCATGGAAATATCATTGATTGTCATAAAAACCCATCTAGTTCACTAATGTCATTTAGGAAGGAAAGGTGCCATTATTACCCAGCCTGACCTACATGTGAGTCCAGGCCCACAGCAATGTGGTTGATTCTCAATTGCCCTCTGAAATGGCCTAGCAAGCCGTTCAGTTCAAGGGCAATTAGGGATGGGCAATAAATGCTGGCCTTGCCAGTGATGCCAATATCCCATGACAGAATGATTTATAAAATAATATCGTTAAGCATACACCTATCTTTCTCATCACTGATATTGCTGAAAAGAGAGACATGTTGCTGAAGTTTTTCATCTTGTTCTCCTCAGGACAAACACAAGAATACCAAATTTCAAACGATCACAACAATTTATCCCACAGAAGAAAAGAATGCTGATTGGTTGGCAAGTTGACTCTGATTGGTAAGGTGTTGCCATGGAGAAGCAGCAAGGAACCCCAAGCTCCCTGGCAATTCAAAATAGGCACAAGCCTTGAACATATTCTGTGCTTTTTTTAAAATGAAGTCTCCCCACTCTCTGTGCTCTTTTTAAAATGAAGTCTCCCCACTCTCTGTGCTCTTTTTAAAATGAAATCTCCCCACTCTCTGTGCCCTTTTTAAAATGAAGTCTACCTGCTCTCTGCGCTCTTATTAAAATGAAGTCTCCCCACTCTCTTTTTAAAATGAAGTCTCCCCACTCTCTGTGCTCTTTTTAAAATGAAATCTCCCCACTCTCTGTGCCCTTTTTAAAATGAAGTCTACCTGCTCTCTGCGCTCTTATTAAAATGAAGTCTCCCCACTCTCTTTTTAAAATGAAGTCTCCCCACTCTCTGTGCTCTTTTTAAAATGAAGTCTCCCCACTCTCTGTGCTCTTTTTAAAATGAAGTCTCCTCACTCTCCCCACTCTTTTTAAAATGAAGTCTCCCCACTCTCTTTTTAAAACAAAGTCTCCCCACTCTCCACGCTCTTTTTAAAAATGAAGTCTCCCTACTCTCCACCCTCTTTTTAAAATGGAGTCTCTCCGCTCTCTGTGCTCTTTTTAAAATGAAGTCCCCCAACCTCTCCATGCTCTTTTTAAAATGAAGCCTGCCCACTCTGCGCTCTTTGTAAAATGAAGTCTCCCCACTCTCCATGCTCTTTTTAAAATGAAGCCTGCCCACTCTCTGTGTTCTTTTTAAAATGAAGTCTCCCCACTCTCTGCGCTCTTTTTAAAATGAAGTCTCTCCGCTCTCTTTGTAAAATGAAATCTCCCTGCTCTCTTTTTAAAAAGAAGTCTCCCCACTCTCTGCACTCTTTTCAAAACGAAGTCCCCCCGCTCTCTTTGTAAAATTAAGTCTCCCCGCTCTTTGTGCTCTTTTTAGAATGAAGTCTCCCCACTCTCTGTGCTCTTTTTAAAATGAAGTCTCCCCACTCTCTGCGTTCTTTGTAAAATGAAGTCTCCCCGCTCTCTTTTTAAAATTAATTCTCCCCACTCTCTGTGCTCTTTTTAAAGGGAAGTCTCCCCACTCTCTGCGCTCTTTTTAAAGTGAAGTCTCCCCACTTTCCACATTCTTTTTAAAATGAAGACTCCCCACTCTTTGTGCTCTTTTTAAAATGAAGTGTCCCCGCTCTCTTTTTAAAATGAATTCTCCCCACTCTCCATGCTCTTTTTAAAATGGAGTCGCCCCACTCTCTGCTCTCTTTTTAAAATGAAGCCTCCCCACTCTTTCTGCTCTTTTTAAACTGAAGTCTCTCCACTCTCCACGCTCTTTTTAAAATGAAGCCTGCCCACTCTCTGCACTCTTTTCAAAATGATGTCTCCCCACTCTTTGTGCTCTTTTTAAATTGAAGTCTCCCCACAATCCACGCTCCTTTTAAAATGAAGTCTCCCCACTCTCTGCTCTCTTTTTAAAATGAAGTCTCCCCACTCTTTGTGCTCTTTTTAAATTGAAGCCTCCCCACTCTCCATGCTCCTTTTAAAATGAAGTCTCCTCACTCTCTTTTTAAAATGAAGTCTCCCCACTCTCCACGTTCTTTTTAAAAAGAAATCTCCCCACTCTCTGCCCTCTTTTTAAAATAAAGTCCCTCCACTTTCCACGCTCTTTTTAAAATGAAGTCTCCCCACTCTCCAAACTTTTTAAAAAGAAGTCTCCCCAATCTCTGCGCTCTTTTCAAAATGAAGTCTCCCTGCTCTCTTTGTAAAATGAAGTCTCCCCGCTCTCTGTGCTTTTTTTCAAATGAAGTCTCCCCATTCTCCATGCTCTTTTTAAAATGAAGTCACCGCACTCTCCGTGCTCTTTTTAAAATGAAGTCACCGCACTCTCCGTGCTCTTTTTAAAATGAAGTCTCCCCACTCTTTGTGCTCTTTTTAAATTGAAGCCTCCCCACTCTCCACGCTCCTTTTAAAATGAAGTCTCCTCACTCTCTTTTTAAAATGAAGTCTCCCCACTCTCCACGCTCTTTTTAAAAAGAAGTCTCCCCACTCTCTGCCCTCTTTTTAAAATAAAGTCCCTCCACTTTCCACGCTCTTTTTAAAATGAAGTCTCCCCACTCCCCAAATTTTTTAAAAAGAAGTCTCCCCAATCTCTGCACTCTTTTCAAAATGAAGTCTCCCTGCTCTCTTTGTAAAATGAAGTCTCCCCGCTCTCTGTGCTTTTTTTCAAATGAAGTCTCCCCATTCTCCATGCTCTTTTTAAAATGAAGTCACCCCACTCTCTGTGCTCTTTTTAAAATGAAGCTTCCCCACTCTCCACGCTCTTTTAAAAAAGAAGTCTCCCCACTCTCTGTGCTCTTTTTAGAATGAAGTATCCCGGCACCTCGCTCTCTTTTTAAAATGAAGTCTCCTTGCTTTCAGCGCTCGGTTTAAAATGAAGTCTCCCAAATCTCCGCGCTCTTTGCAAAATGAAATCTCCCTGCTTTCCATGCTCTTTTTAAAATGAAGTCTCGTTGCTCTCTCCACTCTTTTTTTAAATTGGGACTTATCAACTTAAATTCAAATATGGGGTCCCATTCCTGCCAAAGAAAGGGATTTTTAAAAATATTTAATCTTTCATGGGTGTGGGCATCACTGGCAAAGCCAGCAACTGCAGCCCATCCCTAAATGCCCTTGAACTGAATGGCTTGCTCAGCATTTCGAAGGGCAGTTGAGAGTCAATCACATTGTTGCAGGTCTGGTTACCAATGGCAGACTTCTTTCCATAAAGGGCATTAGATGGGTTTTTATGACAGTCAGTGATACTTGTCATGGTCACTCCTAAGACCAGCTTTAAATTACAGGTTTACTGATTGAATTTAAATTCCACCAGCTCCCAAGGTGGGGTTTGGACACATGGCCCCAAACTACTCCACCGCCCCACCCTCAGCACCAAGAAGAGCAGGGGGGGAGTTTTCCCTCGGTATCCTTTAACCAATGACGTTAAAAGAACTGATGTGAGTGATCTTTGACTGGCACGTTTCCCTCCATTGGAACAGTGACGTTACTTCAAAGAAAAAGCACATCATTCGTCTTGAAGCACGGCTGGGACACCTCGAGGTTGCAAGCGATGCAATATAAATACAAATTCTTTCTTCCTTTCGTTCACAGTTCGAAAGGATTGCTCATGCCTCCCTGAAGGAGCCATAACAATGGTAGCACCAATAAGATGGCAGCATTGACCAGAGCAGGGAGTTCGGATCTCAAGAGCCTTTCATACTGACATTGGTTTAATGGCAAGTTAATCCAGACTCACAGTAAGTGCTATTCCGTTCACTGGTTTAAACAGGAACCTTTTCATGCAGCACTATGAGAATTCTAATGCAGCCCCCTTGGTTACTGCCAATTAAATAGTCCTTAATTCAGTGTCGTTCATTCATAAACTACCTGCCACCAATCTCCGAGTTTCAAAAGAGAGGAAAGGCACTCCATCCTTCCCGTGATTAGTTTATCTATTAGCCCGTGACTACTTCTTATTTGCTTCTTCTCATCAAAGCGCTGAGTGATTGTGGCCTTCGTTTCCATGGCAACTTAGTTCAGTAGGACTCCCGGCACCAGAAAAGCACACTCGCACCGAGCCACCCCAACACCACACCCCCCCACTCCGCCCCATCCCCATACCCCCCACCCCCACCCCACCCCACCCCCGCCCCACCCCGCCCCACCCCACCCCACTCCCCCACTCCACCCCACCCCACTCCACCCCACTCCGCCCCACTCCGCCCCACTCCGCCCCACTCGACCCCCCCCCCACCACCCCACTCCACCCCACCCCCACCCCCACACCACACCCCACCCCACACCCCCCCACTCCGCCCCACCCTCCACCCCCACCCCCACACCCCACCCCACCCCCACTCCACCACACCCCCCCACTCCGCCCCAGCCCCCATACCCCGCACCCCC
Source organism: Isurus oxyrinchus (assembly GCA_026770705.1). NCBI lineage: Eukaryota > Metazoa > Chordata > Chondrichthyes > Lamniformes > Lamnidae > Isurus > Isurus oxyrinchus. Next base: position 19,168,233 of record JANJGN010000003.1, on the reverse strand, counting down.
AACCCACCCCACCCCACTCCACCCCACACCCACACCCCACCCCACCCCACCCCACACCCCCCCACTCCGCCCCAGCTCCCATACCCCCCACCCCCAACCCACCCCACCCCACTCCCCCACTCCACCCCACCCCACTCCACCCCACCCCACCCCACCCCACACCCCCCCCACTCCGCCCCACCACCCACACCCCACCCCACCCCACCCCACCCACACCCCACCCCACCTCACCCCACCCACACCCCACCCCACTCCCCCACTCCACCCCACCCCACCCCCACTCCACCCCACCACCCACACCCCCCCACCCCACCCCACTCCACCCCACCACCCACCCCCACTCCACCCCACCCCACCCCACCCCACCCCACACCCCCCACTCCACCCCAGCCCCCACACCCCGCACGCCCAACCCACCCCACCGCACTCCCCCACTCCACCCCACCCCACTCCACCCCACACCCACACCCCACCCCACCCCACCCCACACCCCCCCACTCCGCCCCACTCCGCCCCACCACCCACACCCCACCCCACCCCACCCCACACCCCCCCACTCCGCCCCACTCCGCCCCACCACCCACACCCCACCCCACCCCACCCCACACCCCCCCACTCCGCCCCAGCTCCCACACCCCGCACCCCGAACCCACCCCACCCCACTCCACCCCACCACCCACCCCCACTCCACCCCACCCCACTCCAGCCCCCCACCCCCAACCCACCCACCCCACTCCGCCCCAGCCCCCACACCCCCCACCCCCAACCCACCCCACCGCACTCCACCCCACCACCCACACCCCACCCCACCCCACCCCCACTCCACCCCACCCCACTCCGCCCACCCCCCACACCCCCCACCCCCACTCCGCCCCACCCCCCACACCCCCCCACCCCCACCCCACCCCACTCCGCCCCACTCCACCCCACCCCCACACCCCACCCCACCCCATCCCACCCAACCCCACTCCACCCCACCCCACCCCCCACACCCCACCCCACCCCACCCCACTCTGCCCCACTCCGCCCCACTCCGCCCCCCACACCCCACTCCACCCCACCCCCACCACACCCCACCCCACTCCGCCCCACCCCCACCACCCCCACCCCACCCCACTCCACCCCACCCCCCACCCCCACCCCACCCCACTCCGCCCCACCCCCACCACCCCCACCCCACCCCACCCCACCCCACCCCACCCCACCCCACTCCGCCCCACCCCCACCCCCACCCCACCCCACCCCACTCCGCCCCACCCCCACCCCACCCCACTCCACCCCACCCCCCACCCCCACCCCACCACACCCCACCCCACTCCACCCCACCCTCCACACCCCACACCCCACCCCACCCCACTCCACCCCACCCTTCACACCCCACACCACACCCCACCCCACTCCACCCCACCCTCCACACCCCACACCCCACCCCACCCCACTCCACCCCACCCTCCACACCCCACACCCCACCCCACCCCACTCCGCCTCACCCTCCACATCCCAACACCACACCCCCCCACTCCGCCCCACTCCACCCCACCCCCCACACCCCACTCCACCCCACCCCCCACCCCCACCCCACCACACTCTGCCCCACCCCCACCCCACCCCACACCCCACTCCCACCCCCCCACCCCCACCCCCACCCCCCACACTACCCCACCTCCACCCCCACCCCACCACACTCTGCCCCCCACAGTCCGCCCCACCCCCCCACCCCCACCCCACACCACCGTACTCCACTCCGCCCCACCCCACTCCACCCCACACCCACCCCCACCCCACCCCACCCCACTCCACCCCACCCTCACCCCACCCCACCACACTCCGCCCCACCCCCATCCCCACTCCCACCCCACTCCGCCCCGCCCCCACCCCACCCCCACCCCACCCCACCCCCACCCCACTCCGCCCCACCCCACCCCACTCCACCCTACTCCACCCCACCCCACCCCACCCCACTCCACCTAACTCCACCTAACTCCCCACCCCACCCCCACCCCACTCCACCCCACCCCCACCCCACTCCACTCCACCCTACTCCACCCCACCCCACTCCATCCCACCCCCCACCCCACCCCCACCCCACCCCACCTCATTCCGCCCCACCCCACTCCACCCCATCCCCACCCCACTCCACCCCACCCCGACCCCCACCCCACTACGCCCCGCCCCCACCCCACCCCCACCCCACCCCCACCCCACTCCGCCCCACCCCACCCCACTCCACCCTACTCCACCCCACCCCACCCCACCCCACTCCACCTAACTCCACCTAACTCCCCACCCCACCCCCACCCCACCCCACCCCCACCCCAACCCCACCCCACTCTGCCCACCCCGCCCCACTCCATCCTACTCCACCCCACCCCACCCCACTCCACCCTAATCCACCCCACTCCACCCCACCCCCACCCCACTCCACTCCACCCTACTCCACCCCACCCCACTCCACCCCACCCCCCACCCCACCCCCACCCCACCCCACCTCATTCCGCCCCACCCCACTCCACCCCATCCCCACCCCACTCCACCCCACCCCACCCCACCCCCACCCCACCACACCCCACTCCGCACCACTCCACCCCACCCCCACCCCACTCCGCCACACCCCACTCCAACCCACCCCACTCTGCACCACTCCACCCCACCCCCACCCCACCCCACCCCACTCCACCCTACTCCACCCCACCCCACTCCACCCCACTCCACCCCACCCCACCCCACTCCACCCTACTCCACCCCACCCTACTCCACCCCACTCCACCCCACCCCACCCCCCACCCCACCTACCCTACTCCACCCCACCCCCACCCCACTCCACCCCACCCCCACCCCACTCCACCCTACTCCTACCCCACCCCACCCCACTCCACCCCACCCCCACCTCACCCTACTCCACCCCACCCCACCCCACTCCACCCCACCCCACCCTACTCCACCCCACCCCCACCCCACCCCACCCCCACCCCACCCCACCTTACTCCACCCCACTCCGCCCCACTCTGCCCCACTCCACCCCACCGCCAACCCACTCCACCCCACCCCACTCCGCCCCACCCCACTCCACCCCACCCCACCCCACTCCACCCCACCCCCACCCCACCCCACCCCCACCCCACCCCACCTTACTCCACCCCACTCCGCCCCACTCTGCCCCACTCCACCCCACCGCCAACCCACTCCACCCCACCCCACCCCACCCCACCCCACTCCACCCCACCCCCACCCCACTCCGCCCCACTCCACCCCACCCCACTCTACCCCACCCCACCCCACAACCTTCCCCCCCGTCACCACTCCCCCCCTCCCCATGTGCCCCCTTCCAACTGGCTCACTCGGCAAAGAAGAAATGTGCCTGAACTGTGCAAGCGCCAGGGAGGTCCCTTAACCAGTTGGCATCAAGTATGGGTTTTCCAGGAGGAAGGATGACTGGCTGGTGCAGATTTTGATGATTTTGTTCTCCCAACGCGGAGCTCCGCCAGCTGGAAGAGCTGTTGGGAATTTAGCTCCGGAGATCACTGCGGCCTGTGGGGGTTTTCCCATGTGGAAGGCCAGGGAGGGTTCGACTGAGCTCCACACACGCAAGGCGAGGGAGAAAATGGCTCCAGCCATCATAGGAGCGAGCGGGTGGTGTGACAGGAAGTGGAATTGGGCGAAGTCAGTCCTGCTTCTGTCCTAACGTCTGACAGGGCATTAATTGCCTAGTGGTGAGATTTCTGCCCCCATCCCGGGGAGGAGGTCTTGCCTCGGAGACCAGCCGGCCAATCAGACGGCTGTCAGCACTCTGGCCCCAGCAGCGCCACGGGGAGCGACGGCCACAGCTGGGACAGCAACAGTCCCTCAAGGTGATCACCCATGGAGTCGGTTGTGGAGGTAAGTTAGGAGTTGGAGTGGGGAGGTTGGCGGGTGGGAAGGGCTATCAGGTCCTGACAAGGGGGCTGAGGGCGAAGGGGATTGGGGCCTGGTTGTACAGGGAACTCGGGGGACAGCAAACAGGGGAGAGCGATCAAAGCTCGGGAGGTGATCCAATGGAGAAAGGGGGCCTGTTTTCCAGCCTGTTACATTACATTATGCCTGTTTTTTTGATCACTTTATTCTTTCATGGGATGTGAGCATCACTGGCAAGGACAGCGTTTGTTGCCCGTCCCTAATTGCCCAGGCCCTTTCAGAGGGAAGTTAAGAGTCTAACACATTGCTATGGGTCTGGAGTCACATGTAGGACAAAACAAGTACAGATGGCAGACTTCCTTCGCTAAAGGGGCATTAGTATTTTTACAATATGATTGGGGGCGGAGAATTCTTCCCTTGATGGAAGTTGCCATTAGACTAGCTTTATATTCCACCAGCTGCCTTGGTGGGATTTAAGCCCCAAGTTCCCCACATCATTAGCCTCGGTCTCTGGACTACCAGCCCAGTGACATCACCACTGCATCACCACCTCCACCAACTCCACCTCACGCGATTCAGTGATTCAACCACAGGCAGTCATTGCGTACGATCACATTAGATACATGCCCGGTAACATCACTCAACGGGAAGACTATGTTTATGGTCTGTGGTCCTATTTCTTGTCGCAGCTGTATGGCAGAACTACTGCAGTCCAGCTCCTATGGTCAATCTCACTGATGGGATGGTTTTCCCAGTCACATTGAGGTTGCAATGACTTGTCCATCTGCCACATTTGTTTTGTGAACATTTCCACATTTGGAGACCGAAACAAGGGCCATTAAGTAGAAGATCGCGGGGTACGGAGTGGCCAGAATGTCTCCTGTAGCTTGGCTGGGAGTGCAGCAGAAGTGCCATCCATGCATGTGAAGTTATGGCAGAGAAACAGGCCATTCGGCCCAACTGGGTCAAAATCCTGGAACTCTCTCCCTAATAGCACTGTAGGTGTACCTACACCATGTAGACTGCAGCAGCTCAAGAAGACAGCTCACCACCACCTTCTCAAGGGCAGTTAGGGATGGGCAATAAATGCTGGCCCAGCCAGCGATACCCACATCCCACTAAAGAACCAAAAAAAAGCTGGTCTGTGCTGGTTTTTTGCTTCACACCAGGCTCCTCCATCCCCTCTTCATCTAACTCCATGTGCATAATCTTCTATTCTTTTCTCTCTCAAGTGGTTATACCATTTTCTCTTTAAATTCATCTGTGTTGTTTGCCTCAAATATGGGAGACTCGGTGATGTAGTAGTAACGTTACTGGATTCATAATCTAAAGCCCAGTCCGATGTTCTAGGGGTTTAAACCCCACAATGGCATCTGGGGAAGGTACGAACTAGGAGTAGGAGTAGGCAATTCAATAAATTCATGGCTGATTTGATTGTAACCTCCCACAAACCCCCAATAGCCTTTCACCCCCATGTTAATCAAGAACCTATGTAGTTCAGCTTTAAGAACATTCAAAGACTCTGCTTCCACTGCCTTTTGAGGAAGAGAGTTTCAAAGACTCACAACCCTCTGAGAGAAAAAATTCTCCTCATCTCTGCCTTAAATGAGCGACCCCCCTTATTTTTAAACCGTGACCTCTCATTCTAGATTCTCCCACAAGAGGAAACATCCTCTCCACATCCTCCCTGTCAAGACCCCTCAGGATCTTAAAGGTTTCAATCAAGTCACCTCTTACTCTTCTAAACTACAGCGGATACAAGCCTAACCTGTCCAACCTTTCCTCATAAGACAACCCGCCCATTCCTGGTATTAGTTTAGTAAACCTTCTCTGAACTGCTTCTAATGCTTTTACATCTTTCTTTAAATAAGGAGACCAGTACTGTACACATTACTCCAGATGTGGTCTCACCAGTGCCCTGTACAACTGAAGCATAACCTCCCTACTTTTGTATTCAATTCCCCTCACAATAAACAGTATCATTCTATTAGCTTTCTTAATCACCTACTGTACCTGCATACTAACCTTTTGTGATTCATGCACTAGGACACCCAGATCCCTCTGAATTTCAGAGCTCTGCAATCTCTCACCATTTAGAAAATAAGCTCTTTTTATTCTTCCTGCCAAAATGAACAATTTCACATTTGACCACACTATGCTCCACTTGTGGAATTTAAATTCAATTAACAAAATCTGCCATAAGGAAGCTAGCCTCAGTAATGGTGACTATGACTTTCATCACTTGTTTGTTGTTAAAAACCCATCGGGTTCAGACCTGCCATCCTTACCTGGTCTGGCCGACATGTGAGTCGACTCCAGAGCAACACTCGGCTCTCTAGCCTCTGAAATGGCTCGGCAAGTCTCTCGGTTCAAGGGCAATTAGGGATGGGCAACTTTGCTGGCCTGGCCAGCGGATGCAGACATGCCGTGAAAGAATAAATAAATAAAACAAAACAGATCAACAGGACCTTTTCCTCATTGCTGCTTGCAGGAGCTTGCCGCCTGCAAATTGTCTGCTACACTTGTCAACTCACCTCAGTCATTGGTTGAATGTAAAGTGCTTTGAGCTGTGGGAGGTAATAAAGGCCAACATCAAAATTAGGCCTCTTCTTTGACTCTTATCTTGAAGGGATGGCTGGCAAAACAATGAAGATGAGTTAATAAAACACACACGGATATTTTATATATATATATTATATACACACATGTGCTGGTTGCGAATGACACTTTGATGTTGGAAAATAAAAGCCATGAGAGATGGACTTGCAACCCTCCCCTCCCACACCGAAGACTATATTTCCAGAAAAAAAATGCTGCGTGTGGTCAAAAATCCGCGGAATGGTTCCCAGGGCAATAACTCGGTTTCGAACCTGGCACCGGACCTCATTCGGGAGATGGAGTTGCAGCTTGTTCACATCAGAGAGCGCATTCAGTGTCAATGTACTTCCTATTCAGCCAGGAAACGTGCGCTCCTCTTTCCTTACTTTCGAGCTCGGGGGACCATCACAACAACAATTTGCATTTATATAGAACCTCCAATGTAGAAAAACATCAGGCATCACAGCATTAAAGAGAGGTAACTCCATGGACCATTCCCCCTTGGGCAGTGCCAGGAAGGACCAAGCTCCGCCCAGCTTGGGATTTAACAGGCTGAGGTTTGTGGGAGAGTGATGTATTGAGCACATTTAAGGCTGGGATAGGTTTTTGGTCTCTCAGGGAGCAGATGGGAAAATGGAGATGACCCCAAGATCAGCCACGATCATGATGAATGATGGAGCAAGCTCGATGGGCCGAGTGGTCCACTGCTGCTCCTATTTCTTGTGTTCCTGTTTGAGAGACTGAGAGAAGCAAAGAATTTACACTGTTTGCGAACTCTTGGCTTTGCTTGACATGAAAGGGGGTTCCATCTGTGGTCAGTGTTGTACATTTGCCAGTTTGTTGTGTATTTTATATATACCAGAACAATGCAGGGATGACACCAATTTCTAAGTATGTGACAGGTTTATTTACAAGAGTTTTAAACTATCCCTGCAGTCACAAAATGTCTGCACCATGGCGCTCCCAGAGCTAGCAGCTTCTAGTAGCTTCTGTGGTGTCTGCTTTCTTTAGTCTGAGTCAACACCCAGGTTTAAGTAATCAAGCACAGTGAACAGAAATCAGTTCCCGGACTCAGAAATAAAAACACAAAACATTTGAAACATTCAACATTAGTGTCAGGAAAAGCGTTATGGCAAAAAGTGTCGAAAGATCAACAAAGGCTAAAGTTGGAGCTATGAAGGCTCAGACGATAGAATTTGTTTGGACTTGGGTTTTGACCGCCCCAAAAAGGGGCCTGGAAGAGATTGAGATGTAGTTCTCAATAAGTTGTGCTTAACAGACAAGCAGTAAATTCTGCGTAAAGTTGATTAGTTTAGAATGCAATCATCAGCTAACGGACTGGAGGGTGAGCGTAGCACATCAGCTTTCAACTATATGACATGCCAAACACATAATTGGCTGGGCAAAGAGGTAGTAGTGACATATAATAGTGGCAAATTTGAAAGCACATTTCTTCATGTCAGAGTTAGCTCGATGGATGCCTCTCACTTCAAAATTTTGTTCATTTGTTCTTTCATGGGATGTGGGCAACATTGGCTGGGCCAGAATTTATTGCCCATCCCTAATTGCCCTTGAGAAGGTGGTTGTGAGCTGCCTTCTTGAACCGCTGCAGTCCATGTGGTGTAGGTACAACCACAGTGCTGTTAGGAAGGGAGTTCCAGGATTTTAACACTGTGACAGTGAAGGAACAGTGATATATTTCCAAGTCAGGATGGTGAGTGGCTTTGAGGGGAACTTACAGGTAGTGGTGTTCCCATCTATCTGTTGCCCTTGTCCTTCTAGATGGTAGAGATCGTGGGTTTGGAAGCTGCTGTCTAGGGAGCCTTGGTAAATTCCTGCTGTGCATCGTGTAGATGGTACACACTGCTGCTACTGTGCATCGGTGGTGGGGAGAGTGAATGTTTGTGGATGGGGTGCCAAACAAGCGGGCTGCTTTGTCCTGGATGGTGTCGAGCTTCTTGAGTGTTGTGGGAGCTGCACTCATCCAGGCAAGTGGGGAATATTCCATCACACTCCTGACTTGTGCCTTGTAGATGGTGGAAAGTCTGTGGTGAGTCAGGAGGTGAGTTACTTGCTGCAGGATTCCTAATCTCTGCCCTGCTCTTGCAGCCATAGGATTTATTTGACTGATCCAGTTCAGTTTCTTGACAATGGTAATCCCCAGGATGTTGATAGAGTGTCATGTAGTGGTTCAAGTCCCAGTCTAGAGACAGCAGATCCTCTCAGCTGATACTCCAGTGCAATGCTGAGGCAGTGCTGCACTGTTGGAGGGGCTATATTTCAGCTAAGATAGATATTAAACCAAGGCCCCTGTCTGCCCACTCAAAAAGCAGGGCAAATCCAACCCTGCCAACTACCACCCCATAAGTCTACTCTTGATAATCAAATTATCAGTCAATTCAATTCACTCTACGTGACATCAAGAAACGGCTGAAGGCACTGGATACTGCAAAGGCTATGGACCCTGACAATATTCCAGCAAAAGTACTGAAGACTTGTGCTCCAGAACTTGCCACACCCCCAGCCAAGCTGTTCCAGTACAGCTACAACACTGGCATCTACCTGGCCAGGGATGACCTATACATAAAAAGCAGGACAAATCCAATTACCGCCCCAGCAGTCTACTATTGATCATCAGTAAAGTATTGGAAGGGGCCATCACCAGTGCTATCAAGCAGCACTTGCTTAGCAATAACCTGCTCACTGACACACAGCTAATGTTCCGCCAGAGCCAATTAGCTCCTGACCTCATTACAGCCTCGGTTCAAACATGGACAAAAGAGCTGAACTCCCGAGGTGAGGTGAGAGTGACTGCCCTTGACATCAAGGCAGCATTTGACCGAGTGTGGCATCAAGGAGCCCTAGCAAAACTGGAGTCAATGGGAATCAGGGGGAAAACTCTCCGCTGGTTGGGGTCATACCTAGCACAAAGGAAGATGGTTGTGGTTGTTGGACGTCAGTCATCTCAGCTGCAGGACATCGAGGCATAGATTACAAAAGTAGGGAGGTCATGTTGGAGCTGTGTAGAAACTTGATGAGGCCACAGTTGGAACTCCCCACGCCTTCCCCTCCCTCCCAGAAACATGATAGGGTCCCCCTTGTCCTCACTTATCACCCCACCAGCCTCCTGATTCAAAGGATCATCCTCTGCCATTTCCGCCAACTCCAGCATGATGCCACCACCAAACACATCTTCCCTTCACCCCCACTGTCGGCATTCTATAGGGATCATTCCCTCTGGGACATTCTGGTCCACTCCTCCATCACCCCCTACTCCTCAACCCCCTCCAATGGCACCACCCCATGCCCACGCAAAAGATGCAACACCTGCCCCTTCACTTCCTCTCTCCTCACCTGAGTTTAGAAGAATGAGAGGCGACTTGATTGAAATCTTTAAGGTCCTGAGAGGTCTTGACAGGGTGGATGTGGAGAGGATGTTTCCTCTTGTGGGAGAATTAGAACAAGGGGTCACTGTTTAAAAATAATGGGCCACCCATTTAAGACAGAGATGAACATACATGAGATAGGAGCAGAAGTAGGCCATTCGGCCCCTTGAGCCTGTTCCGCCACTCAATAAGATCAAGGCTGATCTGTTTGTGTTTTGAATTCCACATACCCATGGCGAGAATTTTTTTCTCTCAGAGAGTCGTGAGTCTTTGGAATTTCCCCCCTCAAAAAACAGAGTAGACAGACTCTTTAAATATTTCTAAGGCAGAGCTGAGTGGATTCTTGACAAGCAAGGGGGTGAAAGGTTATCAGGGATAGGCAGGAATGTGAAATTGAAGTTCAAAGCAGATCAGCCATGATCTTATTGAATAGAGGAGCAGGTTCGATGGGCCGAGTTGCCTACTCCTGCTCCTAATTCGAACATTCATACATATGTTCGTATGCATCGCTGTAACATATCTCCTGGGAGAGATTAGATATTAGAAAAGAACCCAAGTGGGGAAAACCTGGCAAGTTTCTCTCTAGCCAAAATTAGACCAGGTAAACACCCTTTTCCTGATTAACGTTACCAATACCCTTAAACGGAGTGAATCTATCCCTGCCAGATACATGTTCAGCTCCCACTTGAAGGGATTCAGATGATGAGTACACATTGCGTGACCCAGCAGCTTACCTCAGAGGTTCCCTGCTCTCTGGGAAAAGAGCCACCTCCTGACATCTAACCCAGATCTGGCTTTACATAACTCGAAAGAACAATTCTACCTCCTCCTTGATCTATTCAGTTGAAACAACCCTAACCATAACCCCAAGGGGGTGGGCGGCTGCAGAATTTCACGCCATTTGGCCATCTTCCTGTAGGCAGGACGGGCGGTGAGGCAGGGGGGGTGAGGTTACCTGCCGCTAACCAGCTCAGGCTCTTTAAAGGCCTATTAACAAGGCCCATTGTCGGGGGCTGACTGTAATTTTCCAGTCTGTAATTCTCCAAGCCCCACGTGCCATCAAGGGGCAGGCCAGCTGGGTAGGGGGGATCTTCAGTACTCCAGGCAGGCTTTGCGGCCCTCCCTCACCTGCACGGCTTCAGCTGAGGCCACAGGCCACCCTATGGAAGGGGTCCCCTCCAGATCAGTGGCCTGGCTGCTAAAGGTGATTTTCACTTTAAGCTGGAGAGAGGGGGGGAGCCTCAAAATGCAAGTGCCCTCCTTTTAACTTACCTGAAAAAGCAGCCTACTGCTTCTTCAGTGCTGGAGGATTTCCTAGTGGCCCTCCAGCTTCAAAAGCCTGACCATCTTTTCTTGGATGGTAAGCCTGCCCTCTACTCAGTAACTGGTCAATCACTGCCAGGTCACAGTTTCCCACAGAGTGCAGGATGGTCGCCCCCATTTGACCCAGACATCGGGGTCCCAAAGCCCACAGAGAAAATCTTATCCGATATGTCTAGACAAACATAAATGTAGTCCTTTCGTTATCTTATCACCATCAATCAAATAACCCCTGTCTACCTTTCCTTAATATATGGGGTCCCAGCTCTGGTGTTATGGTTGGGATTATGTTGCAATCAGCTGACCACCAACAAGATGTATTTCTTGATCAGGAGTGTTTTAACCCCTTTGAGTGCTGTGACATTAAAGAACAGACAGAAACAGGATTTCTTGTAAGGTTAAATAAAGGATAAACATTTATTTTCATAGCACCCAAAAATGTAAATGCAATAAACACCCACTCTCCAAACACACAGACACACATACACACAAGAAATGTTGACTTATAGAGATGTAACATGCACTTAGATTACTAACTGAATAACAAGAATCAAGTCACTTGTTTAACCAGTCTTTAAAATGGAAGTAGAAAATGGTATAAACATGTAGGATCTTCTCCTGGTTCTTTGAGGGCAAATGGAGGTTGGACGTTTCTGGTTTTACCAGATGAAATTACAACCAAGTTCCTGTAGCCCCTTGACATTCAATGGTATTATCCCCGCTGAATCCCCCACTTCCAACTTCCTCAGGGTTAACATTGACCAGAAACTGATCTGGTCTAGACATATAAATATTGTGGCTACAAGAGCAGATCAGAGGCTAGGAATCTTGCAGGAGTAACTCACTTCCTGAATCCCAAAGCCTGTCCATCATCTACAAGGCACAAGTCAGGAATGGGATGGAATACTCGCCTGGATGAGTGCAGCTCCAACAACACAAGAAGCTCAACATCATCCAGGACAAAGCAGCCCACTTGATTGGCACCACATCCACAAACATTCACTCCGTCCATCACTAACACATAGTGGCAGCAGTGCGTACCATCTACAAAAGATGCACTGCAGGAATTTACCAAGGCTCCTTAGATAGCACCTTCCAAACCCACAACCACTACTATCTAGAAGGACAAGGGCAGCAGGCAGATGGGAACACCACCACCTGGAAGTTCCCCTCCAAGCCATTCACCATCCTGAGTTGGAATGATATTGCCGTCGGCAGTGGCATAGTGATATTGTCACTGGGTTAGTACTCCGGATAACCAGGTTAATGTTCTGGGGACCCAGGTTTGAACCCCACCATTGCTAATGTCTGTTAGGGAAGGAAATCTGCTGCCTTAACTGTCTGGTCTACATGTGATCCCAGACCCACAGCAATGTGGTTGACTCTTAAATGCCCTCTGAAATGGCCTAGCAAGCCACTAAGCTCTCAAGGGTAATTAGGGATGGGCAATAAATGCTGGCCTAATCAGTGACACCCACATCCAATGAATTAAAAAAAGCATTCATGCAGGTAAAACAAATTAGCCCCTTTTCCATGACTGTCTTTGAAAAGCAGGATTCTTTGCTTCTTTTTTACTTTACTGGGTGGGATCTCCCTGTGCTGCTGGTGCCAGACTGCTTTGCTAGCTCCTTTGTGCATTAATACGATATTGGCCCCCTCTCCAGCTAGTTTCCGTCATGTGATGACAGTATTGATGCATCCCATTTCCCACACAATGGGTTGGAGCCGATATGATTGCTACACTTTGATCAATCATTGGTGTCTTATCAACATTCTAGTTATGATTAGCTCACCTCTTTTTGTATTTGAAGTCCCATAGTCAAGGGGCCAACAGATCTATTGGCCATTGTCTTTCCATTGAAATGGTGATTGGGTAGTCAATTTGCATGTACATTTTCAAGTAACTTCCCAGGTATCTAAGATGTCATCTGACTTTCCAGGATCCATTTAGTGAAGGTACAGTGTCCATGTTACATGTTGCTCTCCTCCACATTCCAATTAATATTTCGAGGACAATGAGACCATCGTAACCATAATTACGATGGTTCAAACTGCAAATTGATTTCGTAAACTCTCCTTTTTGCCCTTTTCCGAAGCCTCACTATCACCCGCCAGATCGGGAGAATAGAGCTGGACACAGTTTTCTACCTGAGGCCTGACCAAGGCCTTGCACAGGGGCAAAATGACATTTTTATGGCGAATTGACCTGAAAATACACTCTACCATCCTGTCCACTTTAATAATAACATCAGGCCACAGGTCATGGGCCTTTAGAGATCCATCGCACTAAAATATCCTAATCTCTCTTTCACCATCAACTTCAATTGCCTTTTTCTCCCTTCAAGCATGTATGTGGAGTCAGCATTTACCCTTCCCACATGCATAACATTGTACTTTGCTCGGTTGAATGTCAGATATGGGCTCAACCTCCCACTGCATCAAGATTGCTTCCGACAGATGATCTTTCTCTACAGCCCCAAATCTCCCACGTAACTTGGTATCAACTTTGGATGCACAGGTCGTTTCCCACAGCACCTCGTTCTGAATTGCTGATGAAAAACAGTACATAATAATGGTCCTATCACTGGAACGCCAAATAGACCCAAATCCAACATCAATCGTTCCCCACCTGCAGTTTCACATCCAATGCAACGTTAAAATAATTCACAAAAGAACCAAAAGCGAGAAGAGGAGAAAAAAAATGAGGCAGCACCTGGTTGTGATCTGGAATGCGTTGCTTCAAGTGGTGGTGCAAACAGATTGGATAGTAAATCTCGAAAGGAAATCTGATAAACTATTGCAAAGGAAAAATTTGCAGGACGATAAGGAAGAAGCAAGGGAATGAGAAACAGCCAGCTAGGGCAGGCAAGATGGGCAGCATGGCCTCTTTCTGTGCTGTACAATACAATGATTTGATGAGGAGACATGGTGGTTTTAGTGGTAATATCGCTGGACTAGTAACTGAAGCTCATGCGACAGGGACGTGGGTTCAAATCCCACCATGGGAGCAGGAGGCATCTGAACTTCAGTTAACATATCTGGAGCTTTAAGGGTATTTTCAGTAATGATAACCATGGAACTATCATTGATTGTTGTAAAAGCCCATCAGGTTCTCAAATCTCCCAAGAAAACCTGCTGGCCAACATGTGACTCCAGACCCACAGCAATGTGCTTGACTCTTAACTGCCTCCTGAAATGGCCCTAGCAAGCCACCCGGTTCAAGGGAAATTGGCAACAAATGCTGGCATTGCCAATGATGCCCTCAGCCCATGAAAGAGTTAAAAAGAAAGTACATTAGTTCCAGAAGATTCTATCCCGTTGTGAAGCCTTTTCAGTGGTATCTTCCTACAAAACCAGGTGGACAATATCTACTTCCCTGGAGACTTCTTCAGAAAATGAATTCAAATTTTTAAGATGCAATGTTATTTTAGCTGCCTGGCAGCCCGGTCAATGTTAAAGCTCGAATGGAGAGCAGTTTAAAGATAAAAGCAGTTAGTTGAACTGTAAGATGTATTTTAGGCTTATTTTTCAAATATAAAGCAATTTTAACACTGTCTTGTTGCATAGCCATTACCATAGTTAGTGGATAAATATCTTTGGGAAATATCTTTGCTCCTGAGGGTAAATAGTTGGCTGTCTGTGGGATCTTATTGTGTACAAATTGGCTGCCTGCATTTCTCTGCATTCCAACAGTGACCACATTTCAAAAGAAATGCCATTCAATGGCTGTAAAGTGCTTTGGGATGGACTGAGGTTGAGAAAGACGCTATATAAATGCAAACCACTTCCTTTCCTGTTAAAACTCCCCACCGGGAGTGCCCCATGGGACAAGAAAACAGCACCCACCCACTCCTCCCCATCAGAGTCAGTCACCGAACGACAGCTGCTGTCCGCCCGTAAGTTCATGGGAAATCAATCATCAATTGAGTGGCTATTGAACATGAAGGTCAGCCCAACAAGAGAGAGAGAGAGTCCCAGGAGCACAGGAAGGCTGGATTTCTAACTTTTCCAATGTGGAATCCTCAGAGAGAGGAAGAGGACTCATCGCTGGTTAAACTCCAGACGGCTTTCAGTCTCGACAGTACAGGCCAGACGTTTCATGCTACTCCCTTTCAGAAAGTTGAGTGACTGGGAGGCATCCACCTGTGATTTAAAAAAAAAGCACATGAGATTATGATTAGAGAGAACTTCAGGGGGTCACGTTTATGCTGTACATAGAAGGCCACATCCAAGTTAGATGTTGGGAGGCGGAAAAGTGGACCTTTGGAATCAGCTACCAACTCGTGCGATGGATGGTGATCAGCTGAACTCCTTCAAGCAAGAGCTGGATCGGTTTCTGGGGTGGAGATCGCCTGATATAAAAAGTGCATTTGGCTAAGAATTAGAAGGGGCAGAGTAGACTCTTAAATTAGTTCCGATTGCCGAATGAGCTGGGGCCAGATCAGAGAGGAATTTCCAATTTCTTTCACCCCCCACCCCTCTCCCCCCAACAAATTGTCCCACAGTTTTTAACCTGCTTTTTTAACACTTTTCCCAGGAGATCATATACTTTTTGGGTCAGTGGTGAGTGTATATCATGTGAGGTACAAGAGATCAAAATTGCATGCGGCAGGCTAGATGGGCCTTTCCTGTCCATCCTTGCTTGTATGCTTGTAAATTGTCTCCAAATTCAACTTTTTCCAGAATGTTGGTACATCTGACTGAATTTTTTCCACTGGGGCTCAGAATCTGATGTCGTGGGTCCTGAGCCCACACTTGTCTTCATGGTGCGCTCTATCCCTGTCTTCTAATTGGCTGACACCACATTCACCATCCAATCAGAGTCAGTCACCGAACTACAGCGGGCGGTGTTCCTGAGGAGAGAGGCCCAGTGAAAGGGCCCAATGAGAAGGTCCGGAGTTAATGCTGAGGACTCCCAGGGCAACTCCCTCCCGACTGTATACCACTGTGCCAGCACCTCTGCTGGGTCTGGAAGCCCCAGGGTGCTGCTGAGGAGGAAAGGAAAGTTGCCGAATGCTGTAAACTTGGCCCCATCTCCCCTGGATGCTCCCGACACACAATTCCAAAAAGCAAGAGTGTTCTCCCTGGGGCCTTGTCCAATACTTATCCCTTGTAGTGGTATTGTTGCTGGGCTAATGATCCAGAGACCCGGGCTAATGCTCTGGGGACCCGGGTTCAAATCCCGCCACAACAGATCGTGGAATATGAATCGAATAAAAATCTGGAATTAAAAGTCTAATGATGACCATGAAGCCATTGTTGAATGTTGGAAAAACCCTTCTCGTTCACTAATGTCCTTTAGGGAAGGAAATCTGCTGTCCTTACCCAGTCTGGCCTACATGTGACTCCAGATCCACAGCAAATGCAGTTGACTCTGAAATAAATGGTCTAGCAAGCCACTCAGTTGTAACAAACCACTACAAAGTCTCAAAAAAGGAACAAAACCACACAGGCCACCCGGCATCGGACTAGGCACCGGAAGCAACAACGGCAATCTCAGCCCTGTTGACCCTGCAAAATCCTCTTTACTAAGACCTGGGGGCTAGAGCCAAAATTGGGAGAGCTGTCTCAGAGACTAGTCAAGTAACAGCCTGACATGGTCATCCTCACGGAATCATACCTTACAATTAGTGTCCCAGACTCCACCATCACCATCCCTGGGTATATCCTGTCCCACTGGCAGGACAGACCCATCAGACGTGACAGCACAGTGGTGTACAGATGGGAGGGAGTTGCCCTAGGAGTCCTCAACATCAACTCTGGACCCCATGAATTCTCATGGCATCAGGTCAAACATGGGCAAGGAAACCTTCTGCTGATTACCACATACTGTCGTCCCTCAGCTGATGAATCAGTGCCTCCTCCATGATGAGCATCACTTGGAAGAAGCACTGAGGGTGGCAAGGGCACAGAATGTACTCTGGGTGGGGGACTTCAATGTCCATCACCAAGAGTGGCTCGGTAGCACCACTACTGACCGAGCTGGCCGAGTCCTAAAGGACATAGCTGCTGGGCTGGGTCTGCGGCAGGTGGTGAGGGAAGCAAAAAGAGGGAAAAACATACTTGACCTCATCCTCACTAGCCTGCCTGCTGCATTGACAGTATCGGTAGGAGTGACCACCGCACAGTCATTGTGGAGACAAAGTCCCGCCTTCACATTGAGGATACCCTACATAGTGTTGTGTGGCACTACCACCGTGCTAAATGGGATAGATTTTGAACATATCTAACAATTCAAGACCAGGCATCCAAGAGGTGCTGTGGGCCATCAGTAGCAGCTGAACTGTACTCGAACACAATCTGTAACCTCATGGCCCAGCATATCCCCCACTCTACCATTACCATCAAGCCAGGGGATCAACCCTGGTTCAGTGAAGAGTGCAGGAGGACATGCCAGGAGCAGCACCAGCCTTACCTAAAAATGAGGTGTCAACCTGGTGAAGCTATAACACAAGACTACTTCCGTACCAAACAGCATAAGCAACAAGTGATAGACAGAGCTAAGTGATCCCACAACCAATGGATCATATCTAAGCTCTGCAGTCCTGCCACATCCAGTCATGAATGGTGGTGGACAATTAAACAACTCATTGGAGGAGGAGGTTCCACAAATATCCCCATCCTCAATTATGGAGGAGCCCAGCACATCAATACAAAAGAAAAGGCTAAAGCATTTGCTACAATCTTCAGCCAGAAGTGCCGAGTGGATGATTCATCTCAGCCTCCTCTGGAGATCCCCAGCATCACAGATGCCAGTCTTCAGCCAATTCAATTCACTCCACATTATATCAAGAAAGCTGAAGGCACTGGATACTGCAAAGGCTATGGGCCCTGACAATATTCCAGCAATAGTACTGAAGACGTGTGCTCCAGAACTTACCATGCCCCTAGCCAAGCTGTTCCAGTACAGCTACAACACTGGCATCTACCCGGCTATGTGGAAAATTGCCCAGGTATGTCCTGTACACAAAAACCAGGACAAATCCAACCCAGCCAATTACTGCCCCATCAGTCTACTCTCCATCATCAGTAAAGTGATGAAAGGGGTCATCAACAGTGCTATCAAGTTACACTTGCTTATCAATAACCTGCTCACTGACGCCCAGTTTGGGTTCCACTAGGGCCATTCAGCTCCTAAATCTCATTACAGCCTTGGTTCAAACATGGACAAAAGAGCTGAACTCCCGAGGTGAGGTGAGAGTGACTGCCCTTAACATCAAGGCAGCATTTGACCAAGTGTGACATCAAGGAGCCCTAGCAAAACTGGAGTCAATGGGAATCAGGGAGAAAACTCTCCACTGGTTGGAGTCATACCTAGCACAAAGGAAGATGGTTGTGGATGTTGGAGGTCAGTCATCTCAATTCCAGGACATCACTGCAGGAGTTCCTCAGGGTAGTGTCCTTGGCCCAACCACCTTCAGCTGCTTCATCAATGACCTTCCTTCCATCATAAGGTCAGAAGTGGGGATGTTCGCTGATGATTGCACAATGTTCAGCACCATTCGCGACTCCTCAGGTACTGAAGCAGTCCATGTCCAAATGCAGCAAGTCCTGGACAGCATCCAAGCTTGAGCTGACAAGTGGCAAGTACCATTCACACCACACAAGTGCCAGGCAATAGCCATCTCCAACAAGAGAGAATCTAACCATTGCCCCTTGATGTCAATGGCATTACCATCACTGAATCCCCCACTATCAACATCCTGGGGGTCACATTGAACTGAACTGGACTAGCCACATAAATACTGTGGCTACAAGAGCGGGTCAGAGGCTAGGAATCTGCGATGAGTAACCCACATCCTAACTCCCCAAAGCTTATCAACTATCCACTAGGCACAAGTCAGGAGTGTGATGGGATATACCCTGCTTTCCTGGATGAGTGCAGCTCCCACAATATTCAAGAAGCTTGACACCATCCAGGACAAAGCAGCCCG
Organism: Isurus oxyrinchus; assembly: GCA_026770705.1. NCBI lineage: Eukaryota > Metazoa > Chordata > Chondrichthyes > Lamniformes > Lamnidae > Isurus > Isurus oxyrinchus. The sequence goes on along the minus strand of JANJGN010000003.1, from coordinate 19,149,104 downwards.
CTTGATTGGCACCACGTTCACAAACATTCACTCCCTCCACCACCGACACACAGTAGCAGCAGTGTGTACCATCTACAAGATGCACTGCAGGAATTCACCAAGGCTCCTTCGACAGCACCTTCCAAACCCACAACCACTACCATCTTGAAGGACAAGGGCAGCAGATAGATGGGAACCACCACCATCTGGAAGTTCCATCCAAGTCACTCACCATCTTGACTTGGAAATATATCGGCCGTTCCTTCACTGTTGCTAGGTCAAAATCCTGGAACTCCGTCCCTAACAGCACTGTGGGTGTACCTACACCACATGGACTGCAGCGGTTCAAGAAGGCAGCTCACCACCACCTTCTCAAGGGCAACTAGGGATGGGCAGTAAATGCTGGTCCAGCCAGCGAAGCCCACATCCCGTGAATGAATATCATGAAAACAAATTATCCTGTCATTACCAGCTTCCTGTTTGTGGGTGTTTGCTGTGCACAACTTGGTTGTTGTGTTCCCAGCATTCAGAATTGCGCACACACAACATCCATTATATTTACCCAGAATCAATGGGGGAACTTATGGCATTATCTTCCCTGATACCATGGACTGATACAATTTGCTGTTTTGGACAGATCTTTTTTTCTCACCTTGTGTGTTGTAGATCCTTCCAGCTTGCTCAATGGCTTTCAGAGTGAATCATTTGTTAAAAAAAGGAATTTGCCGAGATTTTCCAGAGCCGTTCCTTTAAAGTGAGGCATTGTAACTTGGAGGGGGGAGAATTCTTCAACAGTGAAAGAGAGGAGGAAATGGGAGGGTTAGCGGACGGGATCGACCTTTGACCTAAAGTTCAACAACAAGTGTCCATATGGCTTTTCCCTATGACTGGCACAGCCCCGTAACTATTCAGTCTCTTCCGCAGCCATCTTCTGTGCATTTCAGTCTGTACCTGTTGGAAGAGTAGCAGGCTGTTCCTTTAATGAATTCACAATATTACAGGATCATCATGTGTAACTGATAGCTTTCACTCTACGGGCAGTTATTGATATATATAGGTTATGTATGTAGTTTATTTTCTATCCACTTTTTCCACATCAACACATCCATCTAGCGGAGACACTGGAGCGAATAAGGATGATCTCCTTAGAGCAGGGAAGGTTAAGTGGGAAATTTACATCAATCAACACAGAGGTTACAGCATAGAAACAGGCCATATGACCCAACTGCGTCAGGCCAACCTCTATGCTCCCCATGAGTCTCATCCCGTCTCTCTTCATCTCACCCTATCAGCATTCCAGTGTGAACACGATGGGCCAAGTGGCCTCCGACTGTGCCATAAACATTTGTATGTTTATAACCTTCTACTCCTTTCTCCCTCATCTGCGTATCTACCACCCCCTCAAAAATATCTTTTTCTATAAATTCTTCCACGGGATGTGGGTGTCGCTGGCAAGGCCGGCATTTGTTACCCATCCCTCATTGCCCTTGAACTGAGTGGCTCGCTGGGCCATTTCAGAGGGCGGTTAAGAGTCAACCACATTGCTGTAGATCTGGAGTCACATGCAGGCCAGATCAGGAAAGGGTGGCAGATTTAATGAACTTTTTGTTTTTGTGACAATCAATGATAGCTGTCAGATTTATTAATTGAATTTAAGCTGTGCACTGGTGGGATTTGAACTCATGTCCGCATAGCATAAGCCTAGCCTGCTGGATTCCTAACCTAGTAACATTATCATTATATCACCACCACCCCCTACCATTCCCCTAAATTATTACCTGTGGTAATGAGATCCACATTCTAACTGCTTTATGGGTAAAAAAAGTTCCTCCTGAATTCCCTCATGAGTTTATTTGTCACTATCTTATGCTTATCCCTGGTTTTACATTCACCACAAGTGGAAACATCTTCTCTACGTCTACCCTATCAAACCCTCCCATCTCAATCTCCTCTGTTATAGATAGAAGGCCCCAGCCTATTCAATCTTTCCAGGAGGTAGCTGTAACCTTGCAGTCTTCCTTCTAAAATTTACTGGAGGTGTTTAAGATAACGAGAGGCTCTGATAAAGTGAATAACAAGGAACGGTTTCCAGTGGCCAGAGGCCAAGTAACAAGAGAGCACAGATTTAAGATGAAGATGCGGGGGGGTGGGGGTGGGGGGGGGGGGGGGGTGGTGGGTGGAGGCGAGATGAGAATTTATTTGTGCAGCAAAGTTGTTATGATCCGGAATGCACAATGGGGAAAACTCGCTGCCTCCGAGGGTGGTAGAGGCAGAGGCAAACAATGGCTTCAAAAGGAAATTGGATACAAAGGAAAAACCAGTTGAAAATGGTCAAATCCCAGCAAAAAAATCAGCAATACTGGACTTCCATTTTAAGGTATACAAGACCGGTTCGGACAGGTTTCACTGGTACCCTTCATTTCCAGGTTTTTGGATGGGCACTTGAGGGGAATATACCTTCAGGGCTACGGTGACAGGGCTGGAGAATGGGACCAACTGGATTACTCTGCAGAGAGCTGGCATCCACTTGATGGGCTGAATGGCTTCCTCCTATCATGACCCTACGGGCAGAATTTAATGCAGACAATAGGGGTCTCACCCGCCAGTTAAAGAGTCCCCCCCCCCCCCCCACCAGCATTGCCTCTTTTCAGGAAGGTCTGCCACATGAAGGGTCAGTCTTACCTGGGCGGGTCAGCAGGCCTTCCCTGGGGTCAAAGGCCCTGGGAGCAGAAGTCCCGCCCGCCAAGCGCTGCTCACCAATCAGAGGCCAGCAGCTCTTTATTGCCGCCGAGGCAGGCGGTGGCTGCTGCCGGTAATGCAGCTCACCCAAGGCCCAGGATCGCCAAGGGACCCGAGCCACAGGTGGGTGATGGCGAGAGGGGGTGGACGGTTAGCGGGCAAGGCACGGGACTGGTTTTTGACAGGCCCACGCGCTTCCTGATGCAGGGTCCCTTGAGCAGGCACTAAGTGCCTGTGAATGCCTCCCCCTTCCCACTCAGAAGCCAGAAAGCCAAGGGCACTGTTGTAAAATTAGGGGCCGCCCTTTTAGGACTGAGGTGAGGGTAATTTTTTTTCTCTCAGAGGGTTGTGCGACTCTGGAACTCTCTGCCTCAGAAGGTGGTGGAGGCGGGGTCATTGAATATTTTTAAGGCAGAGGTAGATAGGTTCTTGTTAGGCAAGGGAATCAAAGGCTATCGGGGTTAGATGGGAATGTGGAATCGAAACACAAGAAGATCAGCCGTGATCTTATTGAATGGCGGAGCAGGCTCGAGGGGCTGAATGGTCCACTCCTGTTGCTATTTCTCATGTTCTGATGTTCGAAGCAACCCAGCAGGGTTTGCTTTTCAGCTTCGCCGCATGCCGAGTGTCTCTGCCCGCCACTGGCTGAATAGCAGCTGCAGCAGGATGAGGCTCTGATAGGACTTGTGTGTTTAATCACTCTTTATGCAACACCCGCCGTTGTTGCCTCTCTCTCTCTGCTTTGTGCAGCTTACCCTGCTGGCACTGAGGACAAATCTCTATTAAGGTTTACCAACAGCCTCGATCCATGGCGGAAAAATTCATCTCCCCTGTTGCCTTTCACTGCTCCCCCCTGTCCCTCACCTAGCACCTTAGACAGTGCATGTCAGGATATTTGACCATGGAGGCTTCACAACCAGGCTCAGGGCACTTACAGGGAAACTACTTCCTCTGGCCATGGAGTCTGTAACTAAGGGATACGACCTTAAAATTAGAGCTGGTCTGTTCAGGGGCGATGACAGGAAGCATTTCCTCACACAAAGGTCATTGGAAATTTGGAACTTTCTCCCCCAAAAAGTTGTTGGGCTTTGGTGGGGGGGGGGGGGGGGGGAATCATTGAATATTTCAAAACGGCGTTGGATAGACTTTTGTGAGGTAAGAATATTTATGGTTATGGATCCCTGATAAGAGTTAAGATACATATCAGCCGTGACCTGATTGAACAGGGAGACAGAGTTCGAGGGGCTGAATGACCACCTCCTGTTTCCCAGTCCTTTGCGCACCCTTGAATAATGAGGCGGCTGCAGCCGGTACGAAGGAGGTCAGGAACAATCCCGGGATAAAGCCTCCTGTGCAAACTGCGTTACACATTCCACATTGTGTTATTGTGACACACACACACACACACACACACACACACACACACACACACACACACACACACACACACACACACACACACACACACACACACACACACGTCTTGGCAATGTATTGCATTTCACATGTTACTAGTGGTGTTTGGCTGTTGAAAGGTAACATTATAACAAGCAGTTCCTCTGGACGGTCAACAAGAAGTGCAACTGAGAATTACTTTGGAGGGTGAAAGGTTGTCAGTTGATATGTCGTATTAAACTTCTCACTTACCTCCTGATTCAGAAAGCAGTACAACACTCCCACGATAAAACCCTGTGAAGGAACAGAGAGCAGCAGATCAACACTCAGCGCAACGATCACCTTTCTCATTCGGCGTGAGTGAGGCGAGCGTTCGGGCCGAGCTGGTGAGCAGAAAAGGGGAGGGCTTGAATTTATATGGCGCCTTTCACCTCCGCCCACATCCCAAAATGCTTCACAGCCAGTGAAGTAGTTTTTTGTAACGTAGACACTGTTGTGTGATGTAGGGAATGCGGCAGCTGATATGCCCAACTCCTGCAAACAATGGTGTGGTAATGACCGGACAATGGCTGGGACTTTCCGCAGGAGGAATTGTCACAGGCCAGCCAAGGACCCATTGACTTCGGGTGGGAATTTCCATTCCCGTGGAGGACGGGGTCAGAAAATCCCTGCCAATCTGTGTTAGCCATGTGGGATTGAGGGATGTATTGGCCAGGACACCGGGGAGAATCGTAGAGTCCTAGAAATTTTACGGCACAGAAGGACTTGGGCCAGACAAGAAAGGAGCCACCCAGAGGTCCCTGCTCTTCTTGTACAGTGCAATAATCCTTTTACACCCACACAAGCAGGCAGGTGGCACCTCGGTTTAATCCGAAAGAAGGCGCCTCTGACAGTGCAGCACTCCCTCAGTACCGTGCTGGAGGGTCAGTCTTGATTTTTATGCTCGCCATTTAACATCCTGGGGGTTATCATTGACCTGAAGCTTAACTGGACCAGCCACATAAATACTGTGGATACCAGAGCAGGTCAGAGACTGGGAGTTCTGTGGAAAGTAAGACCATGAGACCATAAGACGTAGGAACAGAAGTAGGCCATTCAGCCCATCGAGTCTGCTCCACCATTCAATGAGATCATGGCTGATCTGATAATCCACAACTCCACTTTCCTGCCTTGTCCCCCATAACCCTTGATTCCCTTACTGATTAAAAATCTGTCTATCTCAGCCTTGAATATACTTAACAACCCAGCCTCTACAGCCCTCTGCAGTAAAGAATTCCACAGATTCACTACGCTCTGTGAGAAGAAATTCCTCCTCATCTCTGTTATAAATGGTGACCCCTTACTCTGAGATTATGCCCTCTGGTCCTAGACTCTCCCACAAGGGGAAACAACCTCTCAGCATCTGCACTGTCAAGCCCCCTAAGAATCTTTTATGTTTCAATAAGGTCGCCTCTCATTCTTCTAAACTCCAAGGAGTACAGGCCCAACCTACTCAACCTCTCCTCATGAAAAATCTCTCCATGCCCGGGATCAACCTAGTGCACCTTCTCTGGACTGCCTCCAGTGCCAGTATATCTTTCCTTAGATAAGGAGACTGAAACTGTTCACAGTGTTCTAGGTGTGGTCTAACTAGTGCCTTGTATAGTTTTAGCAAGACTTCCCTATTTTTATACTCCATTCCCTTCGAAATAAAGGCCAACATTCCATTTGCATTCCCTATTACCTGTTGAACTTGTATGTTAGCTTTTTGGGATTCATGCACAAGGACCCCCAAATCCCTCTGTGCTGCATCTTTCTTCAGTCTTTCTCCATTTAAGTAATATTCAGCTCCTCTATTCTTCCTGCCAAAGTGCATGACCTCACATTTTCCCACATTATATTCCATCTGCCAAGTTTTAGCCCATTCACTTAACCTGTCTATATCCCTCTGTAGACTCTTTGTGTCATTCTCACCACTTGCCTTCCCACCTATTTTTGTGTCGTCCACAAACTTGGTGACAGTACATTCACTTCCCTCATGCAAGTCATTAATATATATTGTAAATAATTGTGGCCCCAGCACTGATCCCTGTGGCACTCCACTAGATACAGGTTGCCAACCTGAAAATGCCCCCTTATCCCAACTCTCCGTCTTCTATTAGTTAGCCAGTCCTCTATCCATGCTAATATACTACCCCAACACAATGGGCTCTTATCTTATTAAGTAGCCTTATGTGTGGCAGCTTATCGAACACCTTTTGGAAATCCAAATATATTACATCTACTAGTTCCCCTTTACAGTAACTGACCCCCTGGCCTCCCCAAAGCCTGTCCACCATCTACAAGGCACAGGTGATGGAATGCTTTCCACTTGCCTGGATGAGTGAAGCTCCAATAACACTCAAGTTCGATACTATACAGGACAAATCAGCCCGCTTAATGCTCAGCATCCCATCCACCACCTTAAACACTCTCTCCCCCCACCACCACACACACAATGGCAGCAGGTATACCATCTGGCAAAAACTCACTAAGGCTCCTTAGAAACCACCTTCCAAACCCATGCCCACTACCATCTAGAAGGACCAGGGCTGGCAGACAGATGGGAACACCACTACCTGGAAGTTCCCCTCCAAGTCACTCACCATCCTGACTTGGAAATATATTCCTTCACTGTCGCTGGGTCAAAATCCTGGAACTCCCTCCCTAACAGCACTGTGGGTGTACCTACACCACATGGACTGCAGCGGTTCAAGAAGGCAGCTCACCCCCACCTTCTCAAGGGCAACTAGGGATGGGCAATAAATGCTGGCCCGGCCAGCAAAGCCCATATCCATGAAAATAAATTTTTAAAAGCCCATGGAGGGGGACTTGAAACAGAATCTTGTGATTCGGAGGTGAGAGTGTTATACAAAGAACAAAGAAAAAGAAAACTACAGCACAGGAACTGGCCCTTCGGCCCTCCAAGCCTGCGCCGATCATATTGCCCGTCAACTAAAACATTTTGCACTTCCGGGGTCCGCATCCCTCTATTCCCATCCTATTCATGTATTTGTCAAGCTGCATCTTAAACACCACTATCGTACCTGCTTCCACCACCTCCTCTGGCAGCGAATTCCAGACACTCACTACCCTCTGCATAAAAAACTTGCCCCGCACATCTCCTCCATAGTTTTCTCCTCTTATCTTAAATCTATGGCCCCCAATAATTGACACTTCCAAACTGGGAAAAAGCTTCTGACTATCTACTCTGTCCATGCCACTCATAATTTTGTAAACTTCTATCAAGTCGCCCCTCAATCTCTGACCTCATTGCTCTGGTGCTAAAGCAAAATATGGCAGATGCTGGACATCTGAAATAAAAGCAGGAAATGCTGGAAATACTCAGCAGGTCAGGCAGCATCTGGGGTGGGAGAAACAGGGCTAACATTTCAGGTCAATGATCTTTTGTGACAGCCTGAAACATTCTCCCTCCAAAGATGCTGCCAGACTGACTGACCATTTCCAGCATTTTCTGATTTTATCTCTATTCCCCCAACATCTTAATCCTCTCAGTCGGGTACCAGCTGTATCTGAGTCCAGGGAGCTCCTATCTCTTCCAGCTTGCCTAACAAAATATTTGAGATTCTTTAAGAAGGGCATCTTGGCCTAGTAGAGGATGTGGATAGTGTTCCCTACTCTTGTTGGATGTACCCCCGAATCTTGTATAACATCAGCTCTGGCTTTCAACTGCCCTAACCAATCCAAGGTTTGGATTTATTTTCCATCACTAATATATAAATAGCTGCTAAACTGAAATGTTAGTCATAAATAAAGAACGCGCACATCTCATTTAATGCCTCGGGAATGTTTTCTCCATGACATTGCTCACAGTGCTGTCCGGGTGTTCAACTGATGGAGCCTCCAGGGCAGTCCTGGAGGGTTGGCAAGCTTGGATGCACAGGAGACTTAGCGGAGTGGTACCAAGGTTCAGGCAACCCAGTCATGTGGAAAGTCTGGAGAAGCTGGGATTGTTCTCCGTAGAACAGAGAAGGTGAAGAGGAGATTTGATAATGATGGTGTTCAGAATTGTGGTGAACTAGAAAGGTTAAAGACAGTGTCATACTTAAAGAATGAGCATACAATTGTGCAAAGATAGGTGGAAGGTCAGAAGGTTGGACAGAATATAAGGAGCAGCAAAGGGTGACTGAAAGATTAATAAGGAGGGAAAAATTAGAGTATGAGAGAAAGCTAACCAGAAATATAAAAATAGGTAGTAAGAGTTTCTGTAGATTAGAAACGTGTTAACAAAGTGAGTATTGGTCCTATAGAAAGTGAGTCTGGAGAATTGATAATGTTAAACAAGGAAATGGCATTTTTTTTTGCATCAGTTTTCACTATCAAGGATACAAGTAACATCAGAAGCAGCTATAAATCAGGAAATGGAAGGGAGGAGGAACTCAGAAAAATTACCATCACCAGAGAAGTGGTACTGAGTAAACTGTTGGAGCTGCAGGGTGACAAGTCCTGATGGATTTCATCCTAGGGTCTTAAAAGAAGTGTCTAGTGAGATAGGTGATGCATTGGTTTTAAATTTCCGAAACTCCCTAGATTCATGGAAAGTCCCATTAGATCGGAAGATAGCAAATGTAACTCCATTACTCAAAAAGGTAGGGAGACAGAAAATGGGAAACTACAGGGCAGTTAGCCTAGCATCTGTCATAGGGAAAATGTTAGAAGCTATTATTAAAGAAGCTATAGCAGTGCACTTGGATAAGTTCAAGGTAATCAGGCAGAGTCAACATGGTTTTGTGAAAGGGAAATCATGTTTAACCAATTTATTGGAGTCCTTTGAAGAATAACACGTGCTGTGGATAAAGAGGAACTGGTGGATGTCCTGTGCTTAGGTTTCCAGAAGCATTTGATAAAGTGCAACATCAAAGGTTATTGTGGAAAATAAATGTTCATCGTGTAGGGGGTAACATATTGGCATGGATAGAAGATTGTCTAGCTGATAGGAAGCAGAGAGTAGGCATAAAAGTGTCTTTTTAAGATTGGGAAGATCCAATGAGTGGTGTGCCACAGGGATCATTTCTGGGATCTGAACTGTTTACAATTTATAGGAATGATTTGGATGAAGGGATGAATGGGATGGTTGCTAAATTTGCTGATGATGCAAAGATAGGTAGGAAAGTAAGTAGTGATGAGGAATAAAGGAGGCTACAAAAAGCTATAGACGGTTGGGTGAGTGGGCAAAGATGAGGCAAATGGAGTATAATGTGGTAAAATGTGAAATTGTCCATCTTGACAGGAAGAATAAAAGAGAAACTTATTATCTATATGGTGAGAGATTGCAGAGCTCTGAGATGCAGAAGGATCTGGGTGTCATGGTGCATGAATTGCAAAAGGAAAGTATGCAGGTACAGCAAATAATTAGGAAAGCTAATGGAATGTTAGCATTTATTGAGAGGGGAATTAAAAACAAAAGTAGGGAGGTTATGTTTCAGTTATACAGGGCACTAGTGAGACCACATTTGCAGTACTGTGTAAAGTATTGGTCTCCTTATTTAAGGAAGAATGTAAATGTGTTGGAAGCAGTTCAGAGAAGGTTCACCAGACTAATACATGGAATGGGTGGACTGTCTTATGAGGAAAGGTTGGACAGGCTAGGCTTGTATCTACAGGAGTTCAGAAGAGTAAGAGGCGGCTTGATTGAAACATATAAGATCCTGAGGGGTCTTGACAGGGCGGATATGGAGAGGATGTTTCCTCTTGTGGGAGATTCTAGAACTAGGGATCACAGTTTAAAAATAAGGGGCCTCCCATTTAAAATGGAGATGAGGAGAAATCTTTTCTCTCAGATGGTCATGAGTCTTTGGAACTCTCTTCCTGAAAAGATGTTGGAAGCAGAGTCTTTGAATATTTTTAAGGCAGAGGTGGATAGCTTCTTGGTAAGCAAGGGGGTGGGGGGCGGTGATAGGTTATCGGGGCTAGGCAGGATGCAGATTTGAGGTTACTATCAGATCAACCATGATCTTATTAAATGGCAGAGCAGGTTGGATGGCCTACTCCTGCTCCGTGTTAGTATCTTCGTATGTACGTATTGTGAGGGCTAAAGCTAGTGAATAAGGAGAAACTGTTTCCAGTGACAGAGGGGTCAGTAACCCGAGGACACAGATTTAAGGTGATTGGCAGAAGAACCGGAGGCAACATGAGGAGGATTCGTTTTTAACGCAGTGAGTTAGAAATCTTTTTTATTCTTTCATGCAATGTGGGTGTCGCTGGCTGGGCCAGCATGTATTGCCCGTCCCTAATTGCCCTTCAGAAGGTGGTGGTGAGCTGCCTTCTTGAACCGCTGCAGTCCATCCATGAGTTCTGGAAAGCACTGTCTGAAAGGATGGAGGAAGCAGATACAATAATAATCTTCGAAAGAAGATTGGATAAATATTTGAAGAGAAAACTGCAAAGCATTAGGGAAAGTGCAGCGGGAGCGTGACAAGTTGGTCTGTCCTTTTCAAGATCGGTGACGATGGGCTGAGTGGCCTCCTTCTGCTCTGAGAGCTTGTAAGGCCACAAAGGATGTTTTGAGGTATGTCTGTCATCACGAGCGAGCGCAGTGGCATCACGGCGTCGGCCCCACCCTCCTCACACTGAAGGCCTCCGCCCCTGGACAGTTCAAAGTTCACCGTACCTGAAAAGAGCCGATGCAGAGGTCGAGATACAGCCTGGTTGCCAACACGGCGCCATCAGGAGGGAAAGCACACACGATGTAGTGCACGCCAAACAGAGGGACCAGGAGCAGGGTCGACTTGGTCAGTCGCCTGTGTACAGAAGAGAACAAGCAGGTGAAACACTTCCGTTTATAGGAATCTACCCTTTGCTCGCAGCTTTCCCCAGGACCGGAGCGCAGGTCAGAGATGCAGCTGGAGTCACTCGGAGCGCAGGTCACAGATGGAGCAGAGTTACTCCAGGGTCTCGGATCCGCAGAACCGCGTAATAACCCTTGGCTTAAATTTATCAACTGGTTTTCCTGTCCTCCCAGTCAGTGTCCATAATAATGTGTTAAAATAGTATAAGTGCTTCACAAGAATTATCAGACATAATTTGACACCGACATTTCAGGAGATATTAGGTCAGATGACCAAAAGCTTGGTCAAAGAGATAGGTTTAGCAGGAAGAAAGAGGGGTGGGGAAGTTTGGGGATGGAATTCCAGAGCTTGGAGCCCAGGCAACAGGAGGCACGGCCATCAATGGTGGGGCAATTAAAATCGGGGATGTTCGAAAGGCCAGACTTGGAGGAGTGCAGGTATCTCGGAGAGTTGTGCGGCTGGAGGAGATTACAGAGATAGGGAGGAGCGAGATCATGGAAGGATCTGGAAACAAGGATGAGAATTTGTAATAATTATTTATTAACTAAGCTGGTGGCTGTGAGTGTCGGGGTTTAGTGGTGGTGCTTATTTCCCAAGCCTGTGTGTGTGCTCTCTCTCTCTCTCTCACACACTCTCTCACTCTCCATCGTGAGTCTGTACCAGGTTGGTCATGTAGCAGCTCTTGGCTCTCTGAAAGTATAAATGTAGCAGGGGCGAGTTGGGGGTGAGGTAAGGGGGAGTGAGTGAAAAGCAAGAGGTGCAGGGGCACACCATTTGCAGCTTGTTCTTCATACCAGATTGTGGGATGAGGGTGAAGTGGAATTAGAGAAGGTGCATAAGACAGGAAGGAATGTGCCATCATCCTAGATGTTTCAGTGAAGCCAGATGCAGTGGGTTCAGTTTCCACATCTAGATCCTTGGGGCTGGACCCCACACATTGACCTGCATTATTTTTTTCATCCACAGAATGTGGGCTTCGCTGGCTGGGCCAGCATTTATTGCCCATCCCTAGTTGCTCTTGAGAAGGTGGTGGTGAGCTGCCTTCTTGAACCGCTGCAGTCCATGTGGTGTAGGTACACCCACAGTGCTGTTAGGGAGGGAGTTCCAGGATTTTGTCCCAGTGATAGTAAAGGAACGGCGATATATTTCCAAGTCAGGATGTTGAGTGACTTGGAGGGGAACTTCCAGCTGGCGGTGTTCCCATCTATCTGCTGCCCTTGACCTTCTAGGTGGTAGCGGTTGTGGGTTTGGAAGGTGCTGTCTAAGGAGCCTTGGTGAATTCCTGCAGTGCATCTTGTAGATGGTACACACAGCTGCTAGGGGAGTCAAGGGGAGTCAGATTGAACCCGCCTTGAGGTTGGAACCACACAATCGAAAGGCAAGGTGAGTGACACAGCTGTGCAACACGTGCCCAGCTCTTCAGCTGCAGAGTTTCCTCACCTGTACTGAGCGAAGTTAGCTGTGTGGATCTCGTTGGGGATCAACTTTTGGACCAGGATCCGGATGATGTTAATAAAAAGTACAAAATTGACCTGCAAAAGGAAAACACGTGAGAGTGTGAGAAATAGGAGCAGTAACAGGCCCTATGAGTCCGCTGTGCTAATCAACAGGCTGCTCTTGTTCAAATGAATATAGAATAAAATAAATACTTAGATAGACTTTTGGTCAAGGGATGAATATAGATCAGGACACCAAGGAAGGCTCACCATAAGGCCATGGGCTTATTTACATCCAGGTGAGAGGCTAGATAGGGTCTTGGTTTAACATCTCATTTGAAAGACGGCACCTCTGACAGTGAGGCACACACTCAGCAATGCCCTGGGAGAGTCGGACGCAATGGTGCGCTGAAGCCTACTGACTTTGTTCTATTCATCATGGAATGTGAGCTTCACTGGCTAGGCCAGAATTTATTGCCCATTCCTAATTGCCCTTGAGAGGTGGTGAGCCGCCTTCTTGAACCACTGCAGTCCATGTTATGTTGATACATCCATAGTGCTGCTGAGGTGGGAGCTCCAGGATTTTGACCTAGCCACAGTGAGCACGAACAAATGTTTAATTTTGTATTGGCACACTCTTTTATCCCATAAAGAATATACGGAGTATTAGGAGGATTCTCAGGCTGATGAACAGCCTGATAGACTGCTAGCTGCACCCATCGTGAACACTCCTTTCATGTCCATTTTTAAGCCTTGGAGTCAGGAGGGCTACCAATTGAGCCACAAGATTTCCTATAGTACAACTGACTGAGTGAATGAAGTGATACAAATAAATACATAGATACCTATCAGCATAGGGTAGACACTGAGAGATTGTTTTCTCTGGTCAGGGAATCTAAAACATAGGTGTCTAGCAGTCCCCACATGCTACAGCTGCAACACACCACCTACCCTATCATAAAAATATATATATATATATATAAAAACAAAAATACCGCGGATGCTGGAGATCCAAAACAAAAACAAAAACAGAATTACCTGGAAAAACTCAGCAGGTCTGGCAGCATCGGCGGAGAAGAAAAGAGTTGACGTTTCGAGTCCTCATGACCCTTCGACAGAACCTACCCTATCATGTTTATCATGTTTTATTTGACTAAGTTTCAATTTAGAAATATCACTCAACTTTTATCTGTAGTTATAGTAAGTAGTTTAACTAGTTAAGCTATAAATTTAATGCAATACTTATATCTCCCCAGTACCAGCTTAAACTGCTGCCCCTGTATAAAGGGGTAAAATCTTAAAAGTCACCAATCAATCACCTAATCAATGCTTTTGAACGCTCACCCAGCTTCTGGAGACTGAAGTAGATATAAAAAGCAGCACAACCTTCCTTTCTGCACTGAATTCCCATCTGCACCAAATTCCAAAGTTAGCACTTTGGAATTCTCTGCCCCAGAGGTTGTGGATGCTCCATATTGAATATATTTAAGGCTGAGATAGACAGATGTTTTTGGTCTCTCACAGAATCAAGGGAGATGGGGGATGGGCAGTAAAGTGGAGTTGAGGCAGAAAACCCTCCATGATTGAATAGTGGAGCAGGCTCGAGGGACTGTATAGTTTACTCCTCCTATTTCTTCAAGTCTTATGTTCTTATTTAAAAGGCTCAATTTTACTTTGGTATTACTTACCGCAACAGAAACCACAATTGGTCCTTTGATTATCCACCAGTATGGAGAGTCTTCAATAACATCCCAACACCTGGAAACATTGCAGAATGTTAATGGGAAACTCCATATAGCATTTCTTCCGTTGCTTATGCTACTGTCTATTTAACTGCAATATCCAATTCCTACCATCTAAAAGAAAAAAGGCAGCAAGCGCAGGGGAACACCATCTTTCTCATCCTTCTCAACGTACACACCATCCAAACTGTCCCTGGGTCAAACCTTGGAACTCCCTTCCTCACAACACTGTGGCTCTACCTCTACCAGATAGACTGTAGCAAGTCAAGTTCTTCACCATCTTCTTAAGGGCAAACTTTTTTTTATTCATTCACAGGATGTGGGCTTCGCTGGCTGGGCCAGCATTTATTTCCCATCTCTAGTTGACCTTGAGAAGGTGGTGGTGAGCTGCCTTCTTGAACTGCTGCAGACCATGTGGTATAGGTACACCCACAGTGCTGTTAGGGAGGGAGTTCCAGGATTTTGACCCAGTGACAATGAAGGAACGGCGATATATTTCCAAGTCAGGATGTTGAGTGACTTGGGGAACTTCCAGGTGGTGGTGTTCCCATCTATTTGCTGCCCTTGTCCTTCTAGATGGTAGCGGTTGTGGGTTTGGAAGGTGCTATCGAAGGAGCCTTGGTGAGTTCCTGCAGTGTGTCTTTTTTTCTTATTATTCATTCATGGGATTTGGGCGTCACTGGCTAGGCCGGCATTTATTCCCCATCCTTAATTGCCCTTGTTTAGAGGGCAGTTAAGAATCAATCACATTGCTGTGGGTCTGGAGACCAGGTAAGGGCAGCAGATTTCCTTCCCTAAAGGACATTAGTGAACCAGATGAGTTTTTACGACAATTGGCAATGGATTCATGGTCATCAGACTTTTAATTCCAGATTTTTATTGAATTCAAATTCCAACATCTGCCGCGATGGGATTCAAACCCAGGTCCCCAGACTATTACCCTGGGCCTCTGGATTACCAGTCCAGTGACAGTACCATCATACCACCACCTCCCCCTGTTACCCGTTACTGCTACTGTGCATCCGGGGAGGAGGGAGTGAATGTTTGTGGATGGGATGCCAATCAAGCGGGCTGCTTTGTCCTGGATGGGGTCAAGCTTCTTGAGTGTTGTGGGAGCTGCACTCATCCAGGCAAGTGGGGAGTATTCTATCACACTCCTGACTTGTGCCTTGTGAATGATGGACAGGCTTTGGGGAGTCAGGAGGTGAGTTACTCATCGTAGGATTCCTAACCTCTGACCTGCTCTTGTAGCCATCATATTTAAGGATTAAAGATGGGCAATCAGTGCTGGCCTCACCAATGATGCCCACAACCCACGAATGAATAAAAAAAATGCACACTCAATGGCAACACAATAAGTACATTTTCTGCTATTCAACAACAATTTTCTTCATTAAATCAAAATACATAGATTTTTTTATTCCTTCATGGGATATGACTGTCACTGGCATCGTATGTTGCCCACCCCTAATTGCCCTTGAGAAGGTGGTGGTGAGCCACTTTCTTGAACCACTGCAGTTCCATGTGGTGTAGATACTACCTCAGTGCTGCTAGGAAGGGTTTTGACTCAGGATTTGGACCCAGCAATGGTGAAGGATAAATGGTCATGAAGGTGTACAAGTCGAGGTAGATTGTGACTTGGATGGAAACTCGAAGGCAATGGCCCTGTCCTGCTAGAAGCTGGATGACGTGGGTTTGGGAGGTGCTATCAAAGGACCAGTCCACCTGGTGTAGACCCCCACTCTCTGCCACAGTGCAGGTAGCAAAGGAATTCCAGGGTCTCTGGGGCTCAAGTATTTACAATTGACTTGGCTGAAGGGACCAAACGTATGGTTGCTAAGTTTGCTGATGACACAAAGATAGTTCGGAAAGTAGGTTGCCAAGATGACATAAAGAGTCTGCAAAGGGATATAGATGGGTTAAGTGAGTGGGCAAAGGTTTGGCAGATGGACTATAATGTGGGAAAATGTGAACTTGTCCATTTTGGCAGGAAGAATAGAGAAGCAGCATTTTATTTAATTGGAGAGAGGTGGCAGAGCTTTGAGATACAGAGGGATCTGGGTGTCCTGGTACATGAATCAGTAAAAGTTAATATGCAGGTGCAGCAAGTGATTAGGAAGGCAAATGAAATGTTGTCATTTATTGCAAGGGGGATGGAATGTAAAAGTAGGGATGTTTAGCTTCAGTTGTACAGGACATTGGTGAGACCACATCTGGAGTACAGAGTATAGTTTTGGTCTCCTTATTTAAGAAAGGATATAAATATGTTGGAAGCAGTTCAGAGAAGGTTCATGCAACTGATACCTGGGGATGGGGGGATTATCTCAAGGAAAGGTTGGACAGGTTGGGTCTGTATCCATTGGAATTTAGAAGATTGAGAGGTGATCTTATTGAAACATATAAGATCCTGAGGGTATTTGACAGGGTGAATACTGAGAGGATGTTTCCCCTTGTGGGAGAGACTAGAACTAGAGGACACAGTTTAAAAATAGGGGGTCTCCCATTTAAGACAGAGCTGAGGAGAATTTTTTCTGAGGGTTGAAGTTTGGAACTCACTTCACAGAGAGCGATGGAGGCAGGGTCATAGGGTTATTTTTAAGGCAAAGGTAGATAGATTATTGACCAACAAGGGAGACAAAGGTGAGGGTGAAATGTGGAGTTGAAGCCACAATCAGATCAGCCATGATCTTATTGAATGAGGGAGCAGGCTCAAGGGGCCGAGTGGCCTACTCCTGCTCCTAATTCGCACGTTTGTATTTTGACCCAGCGACAGTCAAGGAACGGTAATACAGTTCAAAGTCAGGGCCGCTTACAGGGGAATTTATAGGTGGTGATGTTCCCATGCATCTGTTGCTCTAGGTAGTGTAGTTCACTGGTTTGGAAGGTGTTGTCGAAGGAACCTTGGTAAGTTTCTGCAATTCATTTTGAACATGGTACACAGTTCAGCTAATGTGCATTGGTGGTAGAGGGAGTGACTATTTAAGATGGTGGGTGTTGATCAAGTGCGTTGCTTTGTCCTGGGTTGTGTCGAGCTTCTTGAGTTGTTGGAACCACACTTACCCAGGCAAGTGGGGAGTATTCCATCACATTCCTGACTTGTGCCTTTTGATGATGGACAGACTTTGGTGAGTTACTCATCACAGGATTCCTAGACACTGACCTGCTGTTTCAGCCACATTATTAATATGGCTGGCCCAGTTCAGTTTCTGGTCAATGATACCCCCAGGATGGTAATGCCATTGAACATCAAGCTGCGATGGTTGGATTCTCTCTTGTTGGAGACGGTCATTGCCTGGCACTTGTGTGGTGTGAATGGTACTTGCAGCTTGTCAGCCCAAGCCTGGATATTGTCCAGGTCTTGCTACATTTGGACATGGACTACTTCAGTATCTGAGGAGTTGCAAATGGTGCTGGACATTGTGCAATCATCAGCGAACATCCCCACTTCTGACCTTATGATGGAAGGAAGGTCATTGATAAAGTAGCTGAAGAAGGTTGGGCCAAGGCACCCACAATCATTTTCCTTTGTGCTAGGTATGACCCCAACCAGTGGTGAGCTTTCCCCCTGATTCGCATTGACTCCAGTTTTGCTAGGGCTCCTTGATGCCACACTCGGTCAAACACTAACTCAGGAGTGGGGCAAAGATAAGAAGCAATTCACCCCTTTTAACCTGGTGGTAACACTCCACATGAACCTCCCATCACCCCTCTTCATCGAACCCTATCAGCATACCATTGTATTCTTTTCTCCCTCATATATTTATCTAGCTTCCCTTTAAACATTATTAAGGCTATTTGTCTGAACTACTCCCTGTGGCAGTGCGTTCTGCACACTCACCATTCCCTGGGTAAAAGGAATCCCCTGGATTCCTGATCAGATTTATGTGTAACTTACTTTAGATTTATAGACCCATCTTTATTTCCATCTCATTAATTTACTTTTAAGTCTGAGCCTTAAATTCTATTAAATGAAAGCGCTTTACTTACTCTGTGTTTTCAAATAGAAGTTTTGTAATCACCCAGACAATGGTACATACAGTGGGAACACCTTGAAGGAAAGAAATTCTTCATTAGACCACCCTCAGAGGCTGAGAATTAATCTTACCTTTCAGGCTTCAGATGGATTAGGAACTCAGGAGAAGCTGAATTGAAAAATCAAGCAAAGGGGGATGTATATCTGATCCCGTCTGTGCACATGCATCAATATTCACAGCACATACTGTGGCTGCAGATGAGGGAGTCAGACTCGCTTCAGTGTCTGACAGGATCAGAAATAATCAAAACCATAAAGTATCAGCCCAATCGCAGAATCATACAGCCCAGAAGGAAGCCCATTCATCCCGTAGTGCCTGTGCTGCTCCTGGAGAAAGCAATCCATTAGTCCACTCTCCCACCTTGCTCTTTCCCCATAGCTCTACAGTATATATATTTCCCTTTTACATGTATTTATCCAATTCCCTTTCAAAAGTCACTTCTGAATCTTCTCCCAGCACTCAACCCAGACAGCAACTCTCGCATCCCACTCTCTCTCATGCCTTCCCATCTTTCCTTAAGTGTGGCACCCAGAATTGGAAGCAGTGCTTCAGCTGAGCCTGAACAAGTGTTCCATACAAGTTTAACACAACTTCCTTGCTCTTGTACTCTCTGCCCCTATCGATAACCTCTCTGCTGCTGCTTGTCCGCCCGTTCCACCAGCCTCTTTTACGTCCTTTTGAAGTTCTACGCTATCCTCCACAATCCACAACACCTCCAAGTTTTGTATGGTCCACAAAGTTTGAAATTGTGCCAAGGTTCAGGTCATTAATGCACGTCAGGAATTACAGGGGTTGTAACATCTAACCGGGGTCCTGGGGAATTCCACCTTCACCTAGTGCGAAAAAAATCCATTAACCCCTACTCTCAGTTTCCTGTCACTCAGCTGATTCTGTATCCATGTTGTTACTGTCACTTTTATTTACTTTGCTCCCAAGTCTGTTGTGCAGGACCTTATCAAATTAATTTTGGAAGTCCATGTACATCACATCAACGGCACTGCCCTCATCAACCCACTCTGTCACCTCATCAAAAAACTCCAGCAAGTTAGTTAAACATGATCTGCCCTTAGCAAACCCAAGCTAGCTTTTCTTAATTAATCTGGACTTTCCCAAGTGACTATTAATTTTGTCCCGAATTATTGTTTCTAGAGGTTTCCCCACCACAGAAGTTAAACTGATGGGTCTGTCGTTGCTGAGCTTATTGTTACACCCTTTTTTGAACAAGGGTGTAACATTTGCAACTCTCCAGTCCTCTGGCACCACCCTGAGACTAAGGAGGACTGGAAAATTATGGCCAGTGCCTCCACAATTTCCGCTCTCACTTCGTTCAGTATTTTTGGATGTATTTCATCCATCATAGGGCCTTATCAACTTTAAGTACAATTCTTCCTCCTCATCAACCATAAACCTTTCTCATGTCTGAACTACCTCCTCTTTCACCATGACCTGGTCAACATCTTCTTCCTTGGTAAAATCAGATAAAATCAAAATAAGTTCATTTAATACCTCAGCCGTGCCCCCTGCCACCATGTGTAAGTCCCTTTTTGCTTCCTAATAGGCCCAATTCCTCCTTTTACCTGTCTTTACTATTCTTAAGCCTATAGAAGACTTTTAAATTCCCTTTTATATTGGCTGCCCATCTTATTTCATGCTTTCGCTTTGCTTCTCTTATTTACTTTCTCATTTCCTCTCTGAACTTTCTATATTCGACCTCCTTCACAATGTATTATCCTCCTGATGTCGATCATTAGCACACTTTTTCTGCTTTGTTTTAATCTCTATCTGTTTCGTTATCCAGCGAGCTCTGGATTTGTTTGCGCTATCTTGTCTGTGACTGAAACATCTCTTCTTTAAAGGCAACCCACTTGTTCAGTTACAGTTTTGCTTCCTAACCTTTGATCCCAATTTTTCTGTTGAGATCCATTGAAGTTGGCTTTCCCCCCAGTTACCTCTGGATTTTTCCTTGTCCTTTCCTATAGCCAACCCAACTCTTATGACAATGATCACTGTCCCCTAATTGTTCTCCACCTGACACTTGATCCACCTGGCCCACCTCGCAGAATCACAGAGCAGAAGAGGCCCTTCGGCCCATCGAGCCTGCACCAACCCGTGAGGAACACCTGACCTACCTACCTAATGCCATTTCCCAGCACTTGGCCCATAGCCTTGAATGCTGTGACGTGCCAAATGCTCATCCAGGTACTTTTTAAAGGACGTGAGGCAACCTGCCTCCACCACCCTCCCATTCTCATGGGATGATTATCGTTTTTCGCATGTCCAACATTTTTTTATAATTGATAAACAAAAGTGTTCAAAGGCATTTTAAAAAAGAAACACGATTTTTTTCAACGACCTTATGATTATTTCTCCAATGCGACTGTTTCATAAGGATTAATTCCTGGAGAATGGGCACTGACATATAAATGGTTTGAAACCACGGTCCATTAATTTGAGCTCTCTTGTTGTCTTTAGTGTTGATTTGATTTTTTTTAATCCCTGTTTTTAGTAAAAACAATATCTTTGCTGTCTGTTTTGCAGACCGGAGGGTGCTAGACAGCGGTGTTCCCCGCAGGTCAGTTCTAGGACCACTGCTTATTTTGCTATATATAGATGACTATATTGGAATACAGAGTAAAAATTTCACAATTTGCCAGTGAGACCAAACCTGCAGGTGTAGCAAACAGTGAGGGTGATACCGGCCAACTGCAACAGGACAGAGTTAGGCTAGCGGAATGGGCAGACAATGGCAGATGGAATGTAATACAGGGAAATGTGACGTGCTGCGTTTGAGCAGATGGGGTAGCGAGAGGCAGTATTCTGAAGCGTGTGCAGGGACAAAGGGAGCTGGGGATTCAGGTGCATTGACCTTTGAAGGTAGGAGGACAATATTGAGACATCAGTTCACAAAGCACACGGGAACCTGGGCTTCATGAATTGAGTAAAGACACAGGGGGCGGAATTTTATGACCTCATCAGGACGAGAGTAGGACCATAAAATGCGGCAAGCCATTCAAAAGCCCATTGGCTGTGGCAGGACCATAAAATCCCACCGAAGGGACGCCATGCTGAACCTTTATAAAACACCGGTTAGGCCACAGCTAGAGCATTGCGTCCAATTCCGGTCACCACATTTTAGGAAGGAGGTGAGGGTCCTTGGGAGGGTGCAGAGCAGATTTGCCAGAATGGTTCCAGGGGTAGGGGAACTTAGCTACAAGTTTAGCTTGAAGGAGCTGGGGTTGTTCTGTTAGGGGCAAAGGAGATTAAAGGGGAGATTTGACAGCAGCGTTCAAAATTATGGCAGGTTTAGATAATGGAGAAAAAGAAAGTCTGTTCCCGTTGGCTGATGGTAAAAGGACTAGGGGACGTAGATTTAAGGTTTTGCGAAAGAATTTGTGAGGATGAACATTTTTTAGGCAGCGAGCGCTGATGACCTGGAACTGGCTGACTTTGAGGCTGATGGGAGTTGATACAATCAACGATTTCAAAAGGATATTGGATGGGCACTTGAAGGAAATAAAATTGCAGGCCTAGTGGGATAAAAGGGGGGCCAATGTGGCGGACTGGATGTCTCCACAAAGAGACAGCATGGACTCGATAGGCTGAATGGCCTCCCTCTATACTATAATGGTGCGGTGAATTTCTGACCCTCATTGAACTCTGTGGAGACTTCCACTTTACAAGACCATGAAAAAAAATCCAGGTCCTAGCCTCCATTAATACTAACAGATGTTAATATAGGAAGGCCCTATGTCCAGACCAGTTTATTCAATGGGGTACATGAAGATGCCGAACAAAGCAACATTTGAAACCCAAGCAGCTCATCTTTTTATTGGGTTATTTTGTAGTGTGTTTGGAAAGGACAGTCTTAGTGCTGTTTTCTCACTCGAGTCTCCATGCCTCTCCTGTCAAGCACATCAGGTCAGCTGTACCATAGTTAGTCGCAGAATAAAACTTTCTCTACACAGCCCCAACCTCACACATCCCTCATTACTAAAAAAGAAAATCGCAAATTATCTGGTTATTATCAAATTGATGTTTGTGGGATCTTGCTATGTGCAAATCGGCTGCCATGTTTCCCACGTGACAACGACACTTACCAGTTCAAAAAAACCCACTTTGGTGCATCTTGAGGTCGTGAAGGGCGCTACAAAAATGTACAATTGTTTCTGCGCACAGCACCACCTTTATTAAACACGCACCAGGTTTCGTCTCCCCGTGGTACTATATTTACCTGTCGCCTCTGCGCACTGGTACCTACCCCATCCCAGGATACTCCACCACCAGAAGTAACTTTTGCCATAGGAGAAGGAGACTATCAGCAAACAGTTGAGATACAGAGCTTCCACCAGCAGCCAGAAGTAATTTGTCATCATACAAAAGTAGCAGAACACCACAGATATCTTACACCCCACCTGCAATGAAAGAACAGCCACAGTGTTAGCTCCCGTCCGTCAACAGTACAGTTACCATCTTTGCTGAGGTGGGACAGTATCCACGAGGGCTAAAATGACCACCCCACCCCCCACCCCCCCTCTCCATTCTGCCACTAGGTGAATTAATCTCCCTTCATCCCTGTGCTCATGTAGGCATAATTCTTTACTTAACGAAGGATATATACTTGCTTTGGAAACAGTTCAGAGAATGTCCACTAGGCTAATTCCTGTGATGATAGGGTTGTCTTACAAGGAAAGGTTGAGCAGGTTGGGCCTATCCTCATTGGCGTTTAGAAGAATGAGAGGTGATCTTATTGAAACATAGAAGGTGGGGCTTGACAGGGCAAGATGCTGGAAGGATGTTTGTCTGCGTGGAGTATGAGGGGCCATAGTTTCAAAAAAAAGGGGTGTCCCGTTTAAGATGGAGATGAGGAGGAATTTCTTCTGTCAGAGGGTCGTTAGAGTTTGGAATTCTCTCCCCCAGTGAGCAGGGGAAGCTGGATCAGAGGATTTATCCAAGGCTGAGTTAGACAGATTTTTGATTGACAAGGGAGTTGAGGGTTATGGGGGAAGAGGTGAGAAATTGGACATTAATGCCACAATCAGATCAGCCATGATCTTATTGAATGGTGGAGCAGTTTCAATGGGCTGAATGGCCTACTCCTGCTCCTTTTCCTTCTGATCATATGACCTTAAATGGGCTACGTTTGAGAGTTAGCCATCCAATGCAGTAGATGATAGTCAGCAAAGGCTAGGACAGGGAGATAACGTTATTGAGGAAGTGACCTCCCAGCCACACCAACGACAGCCTCACGGCTGCTTAGAATTCAAAACAAAGCTTCTGTCCCGGCAAATTCTATCCAATCAGAGGGAGGCAAAGCAAGCCTCAGGATGTGTGGGGTGGGCAGGAGTTGCCTGGTGGGTTAGACACTGACCTTTAACCTCTGATTGAATCCTGACCCAGCCAGTTAGGACAAATGCCGCTGCCATTGGCTGCTTAAGATCAAATGGAAATTAGGATTGGATGGTCTCAATGGCTGATGGGTAATAATTAAAGGTTACATTACAATGGGTTTGGGGAGTGGGGAAACTAAGACTCAGTATATCTCTATAGATTCCAAAGAATGAATGTTCAAGGTGTTGTCCAGACAGAACACAGCACAATTTTGTCATGACATCAGCTGATTAGTACTTCACTGTGTGGGCCCCATAGTTCATTGCTCTACTGGCTTTTTTAAATTTAGTTTCAGTTGCAGAATGTGGGCTTCGCTGGCTGAGCCAGCATTTATTGCCCATCCCTAATTGCCCTTGAGAAGGTGGTGGTGAGCTGCCTTCTTGACCCTCTGCAATCCATGTGGTGTAGGTACACCAATGGGTGCTGTTAGGGAGGGAGTTCCAGGATTTTGACCCAGCGACAGTGAAGGAACGGCGATATATTTCCAAGCCAGGATGGTGAGTACGCAAGTTCCTCAGAGGTGAACTTGCAGGAGGTGCTCATAGAATCATGGAGTTGTACAGCACAGAAACAGGCCCTTCAGCCCACCGTGTCTGTGCTGGCCATCAATAGGCAACTATCTATTTTAATGCCATTTTCCAGCACTTGGCCCATAGCCCTGTATGTTATGGCATTTCAAGTGCTCATCTAAATACTTCATAAATGTTGTGAGGGTTCCTGCCTCTACCACCCTTTCAGGCAGTGAGTTCCAGATACACCTGGGTGAAAAAAAATTTCCTCAAATCCCCTCTAAGCCTCCTGTCCCTTACCTTAAAACTATGCCCTCTGGTTATCAATACCTCTGCTGTGGGGAAAGGTTTCTACCTATGCAGCTGTGCCCGATGGAGGGGTTGGACATCAGGAAGGAGGAGCCCACTGAGAGCCACCTTCCTGTTCTTGCTGCTGACCACCCCCACCCCCCAGCATGTTGTGACCAGAACCACCACCCCACCCCCCACCCCCCACCCCCCCCCCCACCCCCACCCCCAACAAGGCTTCCCTGTGCCTTGGATCGCTCCAGTGTCCTAGAACCTGCTATTCCGGCAGCAGCTACAGACTCCAAGTGGCACCACCGAGCGCAAGAGCTGCTGACCTCCGACTGGCCGGTCGCTCCCGGGAGGCGAGACTGGCCTCGCCGCTGCTAAATCTACGTCCTCCTGTCACTGACTCACAGGCCGAGCTGAGCCCAGGGAGTGCGGACCGCAGCGTCCCTTGGGGAGCACCGACAGGGCAGAGCAGAGTCGGAGGCAGAGGGGAGAACAGGACCTGCCCCCCCCTTTCCTTAGCATGAGCTGCCGGCCTGGGGTGGCATCATCCTGGGGTTTGCACTAAGCGCCCGCCAGGCTATCATCTTGGCGCTTCATCACGCCAGGCACCATATTTATAGTGCAGCCACGCACACGCCTCTCAGCGCATCCCAGCCCAGGGCGACTGCACAGAAGACATGGCCCCGAAAGGCAAAAAGACTGCAGCCCCCAGGTTCAATGGCGCCTCCCTTTTGGACGCGGTGGGGGCTTGCCGTGATGGCCTCTACCCCCAGCTCTGGCCGCAGGAGGGGCAGCAACATCACCAACCCGGCTTGGGGAGGCGGTGGTCAGCGCCAACGCCCTGTAAAAGAGGGCAGCCACCCAGTGCCGCAAGAGGATGAACGATCTCCTCTGTTCCGCCAGGGTAAGTCACTCTTCTCATCTCTCTCAACTTACACACTCACAAACCCGTCACACACCCACAGGGCCCTCACTCACTGCCGGTTCAAGGGACATCACCATTCACTCTCTCACACTCACCGTCATTGTCCTCATCCTGTCCATGGGACCACTCACCACCCTCACAAGCCAGGCATACTTATCATTTGGCATGGCAGGCATCCTGCTTACACTCTCTCCACTATTCCTGCCGGACAAGGTGGCACACAAAAAGAGGAAAAGGTCGCAGACCGGTGGAGGAATGCCTGAAATCGAGGTCCTCATGGACTTTGAAAACAGAGCCATCCAGCTGACCGGTGAGGATCTGGGTCAGTCCTGTGCTGACGGTGAGGTCGGTGCTGCTCTACCGAGTGAGGGTCCAGCAGTTCAACATCCATTAGACAACCATGCTGGGAGTGAGGTGTCCTGTTTCACAGACCATGCACTAACTATCTCCCCTTGTTTCCACAGGCACATCTGAGAGACAGCCAAGAGAGACCATGACCCAGGGCCTCCAGTCAAGCCCCAAGGGAAACTCAAAAGTGGAATCCACTGAAACCCTCCCTGAAGTCCCATCACAGCTCTCACCTACACCTTCCACTAGCGCAGAGATACACACCTCTGTGGGAACTAGCTTTAGAACAGCCACTGGATCACAATCTGGCGAGCACATTACACCATCTGATCCGCAGGTGGACGCGGGGACTTCCCAGGTCCCCGACACTCGGAGGACTGCTGGAGGCCAGAGCGTTGCTGAGTCCGAGTCAGATGATGAGCCTCTGGACTCGGTCATGTCACAGTTGCTGGAACAGGAAAGGCAAGCTCAGGAATATCAGGAAGGGATGTCCGCTGCGCTCCTCAGATTGCAAGGCATGATGGAGGATTCTGTCTGCCTTCAGGCTGAGATGATAGCGTTGGCATGTCAATGCACTGAGGTCAACACTGGTAGGATGGCAGCTGTCATGGAGACCTTGGTCCAGGATGCCACGCTTGCACTCCTGCGCAAGCTGAACTCCATCACTGATGCCATCATTGGCCTCCGACTGTATGTAAGCGAGAGGGGGTCCAGGGAAGCCCAATCTCACTCCGGCTACCCCTTCCGCTCAATGAGTCAGCCTAGGGCCCTGGGTCACCCATAGGGAGGAGGATCAACAGGTGCTCACTCCGGGGCCATCCACCCAGGTGACTCCGGAAGTGTCCGGCCCATTCGAATCCCCTCTTCCTGTGATCCCAGCAACTCCAGCTCCACAGGCCGAGGAGGGGGCCACTGCCACACAGCAGGACCCTGAAAGCAGGCCGGGGCCTCCAAGTCTCAGAGGACACCCGCCAGGATCATCACAGACAGGACATCGCAGTCAGCAGGCTGCCTCCACCTCCTCTGTGGATGTCTGAGGAGCACCAAGACGTAGTAGCAGGATTAGGAAGGTTAAGGAGATGTAGTTGCGCAGCCTGGGCATGGGTGTTAATCACTCGTACATAATGTTCACTAGTGTCAATAAATTCCCAAGAATGTCTCCCTGCCTGTGGCTCCTTGTTCTGATGAGCAGTGTTCTTGTCAGTCAGATATGAAACCTTTCTGCACAAGATAAAGGCAGGTGTCTCAGTCCAGGGCCTCCTCCCTGTGCTCTGTGCAGCCTTCAGACCACAGTGATGGTCCAGCCTCACACTCCCTGGAAACATTACTGATACCTGCACCTCAATGGTGCTGGTCATTGCTGCCAGAATGTAGTGGGCAGGTGTCACAGAGTTCCCTCATTCTCTCTGTGAGCTCTCAGCACCTTTAAGGTGGGGCTGGCCCCCATCTCTTGAGCATCTGTGACCAGTGATGCTGAGTTCCTGAAGGGGTCAGGTGCTGAAGGCTGACAAAGGACCCACCAAGTGCTTTCCTACCTATCTTTGTGTCATCAGCAAATTTAGCAATCACTCTTTGGCCCCTTCATCCAATTTATATAAATTGTAAAAGGTTGAGGCCCCAGCACTGATCCCTGTGGCACACCACTCAACACATCCTACCAACCAGAAAAAGACCCATTATGCCAACTCTCTGCTTCCTGTTAGCTAACCAATCTTCTATCCATGTCAATATGTTACCCCCTATACCATGAGATTTTATTTTCCACAAAAACCTTTGTTGTGACATTTATCAAATGCCTTCAGGAAATTTAAGTACAGCACATCCACTGGTTCTCCTTTATCCACAGCACATGGGACTCCTTCAAAGAACTACAATAAATTGTTTAAACATGATTTCTCTTTCACAAAACCATGTTGACTCTGCCTGATTACCTTGATATTTTCTAAGTACCTTGCTATAACATCTTTAATAATAGCTTCTATCATTTTCCCTATGACAGATGTTAGGCTAACTGGCCTGTAATTTCCTGCTTTCTGTCTCCCTCCCTTTTTGAATAAAGGAGTTACATTTGCTCATTTCTGATCTAATGAAACCTTCCCTGAATTCAGGGAATTTTGGAAAATTAAAACCAGTGCATCAACTATCTCACTAGCCACTTCTTTCAAGACCTTAGGGTGAAGTCCATCCGGACCTGGGGATTTGTCAGTCCGCAGCCCCAACAATTTACTCTATACCACTTCCCTGGGGATTGTAATTTTCCTGAGTTCCTCCCTCCCTTCTGTTTCCTGATTTACAGCTGATGGCTCCTTCCAGACTCTACCCCCAAAGTCTACTATCATATGACTTAATGCATCATACCATGGGCAGTACTATTTTCCAGTCCCACATTAACCCTTGCTCTGCCGAATACCTTTATATTCAACAGCCTGCTGTTACACAACACTGAGTATTTCCAGAGCCTTCTGTTTTTATTTCAGATTTCCAGCGTCCTCAGCATTTTGCTTTTATTCATAAGCAAGGAGGCCATTCG
The DNA here is from genome assembly GCA_026770705.1 of Isurus oxyrinchus. Classification (NCBI taxonomy): domain Eukaryota; kingdom Metazoa; phylum Chordata; class Chondrichthyes; order Lamniformes; family Lamnidae; genus Isurus; species Isurus oxyrinchus. The sequence continues at coordinate 19,120,955 of JANJGN010000003.1, read as the reverse complement.
TCCCTTTGTGCTTGTGCTGGCTCTCTAAAAGAGCAACGCAGCTAGTCCCACTCCCCTGCCCTTTATCTGTAACCCTGAAATTTTCTCCTTAGGTGTTTATCTAATTCCCTTGTGGAAGTCAGGATTGAATCTGCCTCCACCACATTTACCTCTCCTCCGACTGCATGGACAACAAATATGATGCCAAGCCCCGGCCATGAAAATGTGTCGTATCCCCAGCAGTTTCAGTGGGCAGAAATAAGTTTCATTGCCTCCAGTTCATTAAACAAAGGGATCGCATCAAGACCAGGTGCCAACGATTGAACTGGGGCACAGACATGAGGGGCCGAATGGCCTGCTTCTGTGCTGTAGCCATTTTACGATTCAATGGTGGCCCAACCTATGACTTGTATTCAACCTAAAATCATGATGTTGTCAATAGGGAGGGTGGTGGGTGGTGGTCAGTGAGCACAGGGGCAAAGGTTGAACTTCCTCCTTTCTCTCCTTCCCTACCCCAACAAGGCCTGTTGCTATCAGACAACGCCTGAGCGCAAAGTGAATCAATGGGCAAACAGGTCCCATTGGCTGCTGCTGCCAGTCAATCGTGGAGCTTCCAATCCCAATTCCCATCCATCCCCAAAACCTCCTACTTCTGCCTCTGTAAAATTTGTCGCTGTGCCTGCCTCAGCCCACCTGCTGCTGAAACCCTCACCCATGTCTTTGCTAGCTCGTCCAAAACCCTGCTGCCCACATCCTAACTTACATCAGATCCCACTCACCCATCCCTCTGTAGTGTATTAGTGTTTTGAAAAGTGCAATGTTCATCTTGTTCACTTGAAGGTAACCATACAGAATACTACCAGCAGAGGGCGTTTGCAATTAGAAGCAGAGTCTGAAGAAGCTGTTTTAATAAAAAGAAGCCACGCTGTTCTTGCACTTTTAATTCTGGTCTGTCTCTGGCTGTTTCTAGACCCAAGAGCCTCACACTCTCCCGTACTCGCTTCCTTACCGACAAGATTTAAAAATTCTCACCCTCGTGCTCAAATTCCTCCATAGCTTCATCGAATCTCTGTAACCTCTCCAATTTTAGCCTCTTGCATATACGCAAATTCCTAGGCTCTTGAACTTCCCCCAATAATCTCTCCTCCTTTAAGTTGTTCCTTAAAACCCACTTCTTCCAAACTTTATTGGTGTCAAATTGGTGTCTGACCACACTAAACCTTTGCTACAAGTTAGGCTGGAGAAGCTGAGGCTGTTGCCCTTGGAATAAAGGAGGTGGAGGGGAAATTTGAAAAAGGCGTACAAGATTATGACAAGTTTAAATAAGGTAGTGAAAAATAATCGCTGTGTGATAACATTATAAAATCCTCAGAAATGTATTGAATATTTTAGAATCTCTCTCTCTCTCTCTCACTCTCTGGTGAAGCCTGTTATCTCTGCCAGGGACATGTCTCTAGCACAGGCTCTGAAAGAAGACATTCCAAAATCTGCTAAGGTGGGATCTCATGACCCATCCATAAACCAGCTGTCCGAGTGAAGGATGTCCTAGCAGATACCTAGCTCTGAAGAAGCATCATATTGGACTTGAAACGTTAACCCTGTTTCTCCCTCCACAGACGCTGCCAGAGCTGCTGAGTTTTTTTCCAGCATTATTCTGTTTTTATTTCAGACTTCCAGCACCTTTAGCATTTTGCTTTTGTCCGAGCAGGTTTTAAGCCGCGAGGTTAGTTCATGGACTCCTGGGCGTGAGGTAGGAGGGATTGCCTTGAAAGTCTGTCCCTTTCTAACTGACAATTGAATAGGTGATTGACATAGGTACGTAACTGGACTCTCAAGCGGGAAAAACCACTCGGAGGTGGACCGGTGCTATTTTTCCCGTCTTAACACCTCGGCTGGCTCAAGAAGATTCCGGACGGGAGAGAGCTTTTCAGAAAGTGATCCATCCTGGCTTTGGCCTGACCCCTTGGCTAGCTCAGGAAGACTGAGAGAGAGCAGGAGAGACTGTCACCTCCAGCCATGGAGACCAGCTTCATCCATCCATTCATCTGGCCTGGGATCAGTAAACCCGCTCTGAGGAGACTGCCGCCACCAGTCACGGAGATCAGCATCCCCCATCCATTTGTCAGGTCTGGGCCCAGTGGGCCATTCCCACCTGTCACAGGCCGTACATCTTTTCTGCCCATTTAGCGTATGTATAAAACCGTTGCTTCTTAATAAACTGCTTTAAAATTACCTACGACTTCAACTCTCCATTTGGTGAGCACCACCCCACCCCAACCCACCCCCAAGACTAACCCTTGCAGTAGACAAAGAAAATCTGCTCCCATTAGCTGATGGGACAAGGACAAGCGGGCCACAGACTGAAGATTTTGGCCAAGAGGCGCAGAGGGAGGAAGACAAGGAAGAACTTTTTCTACGCAGCGCGTGACAATGGCCTGGAACTCCCGGCCCACGAGGGTGGTGGGAACCCAGACGGTCAAGGATTTCGAAAGAAAATTGGATGGGCGCTTGAGGAAAGTAAAGTTGCAGGGCTACAGGGATGGAGTTGCGGACTGAGACTGACTGGATTTGCTCTGTAGAGACTCAGGGTGGACTCGATAGACCAAGCGTCCTCCTGTCGTGCTGTCATGGCTCTGTCGCTCTACGACCGTGCCCCTGTGAAGCACCTTAGAGTGGATTTACTGCATTGAAGGTGCTAAAGGGAAGCGAGTTGGGCAGACTCACTCGGCCCACATCGCACGAGTCTTCATCCTGGGCCCAGCTTCTTGCTGCAAACTCGGCCTAGCTACACATCCCAGAGATCAAAGGGTGGTTACCGTGGAAAAGGTACAGTGGTCAACATCAGCGTCGCCGAAGAGAACCGCGTCCTTAATGAAGACCGACAAACTCCGAAGGATGAAGGTGATAAACAGCTGGATGTGGATATAATTCCTGGTACAGTGTAGCCTCCTAGAGAGTATAAAGGGGAAAGATAGTTTAGGAATGATTCCCACATGAGAAGTCACGTGACCTGGTATTTTCTTTACGCGTGAAGTTATACAGAAAAGGTGACAAAGTTGCCTCGTGATGAGAGGCTGAGTAAATTGTGTCTATATCCTCTGCAGTTTAGAAGAATGAGTGGTGATCTTACTGAAATGTAAGATTCTGAAGGGGCTCGACAGGGCAGACACTGACGGGTTGCTCCCCACCTCCACCCCCACCTCCCCCCACCTCCCCCTGCTCCCGGCCAGAGAATGTAGAACGCAGGGACACGGAGTCAGGATAAGGGACTGATCGCTTAGGACTGAGATGAGGAGAAATTTCTTCACTCAAAGGGTTGTGAATCTTTGGCATTCTCTACCCCAAAGGCTCGTGGATGCTCCATCATATCATATAGTTACGGCTGGGCTAGACAAGATTTTTGGTCTTTCACAGAATAGGTGGGAAAGTGGAGCTGAGGCAAAAGGTCAGCCAAGATCCTATTGAACAGGAGAGGAGGCTCCAGGATCCTCGAGTGCAAATATTGTCCGTGTTTAAAGTGCCAGGAGATGGTAATAGCAATAGACCCTCAGGCAATCCCGAATCAGTAGCACATCGGTAGAAAAGGATTCACATACTAAGGGGACACAGGCCAGACATGAGAAGTGGGAGATGTTGGAAGTAGTTAACACAGACTTGTGGACTAAATTACTTGGCAAACTGAGAAGCGTTCTCAAGAGGCAAATGGGTGTGTTTCACCCTGCCTCTCTACTTTGTTACCGTGATAACATCATCATTTCCCACCCTACTTTAAGACTGCATTTTGCAGGGTTTTATAACAGATGAACTCCTAACCCTCCCACCGCCGCCCCCCCCCCCCCACCTCAATTGTCCAGTCCATATACAATCCACAGGTTTAAATCCCACACTGAAAGCCCATTCACATATTTTTGATTCTCCTCACCTTTTCAGCCCACAGTTTGGCTCCTCTGAGTGCTAAAGGTTGTGAGTTCAAGCCCCGCCTCACAGACTTGGGCCTACAGTCTAGGCTGTTGCTGCATTGCTGGAGGCAGAATCTTACAGATAACGGGGTGGAACTTAATGTTTGCAATGAGGGTCTCGCCCATCAGCTCCTTAGCCAGCCAGACCATCCATTGCCTCCACTGGAAAATCCCATTGGAATTCCAAACCCATGACCACTACCATCTAGAAGGACAAGGGCAGCAGATAGATGGGAACACCACCACCTGGAAGTTCCCCTCCAAGTCACTCACCTTCCTGACTTGGAAATATATCGCCGTTCCTTCACTGTCGCTGGGTCAAAATCCTGGAACTCCCTCCCTAACAGCACTGTGGGTGTACCTACATCACAGGGACTGCAGCGGTTCAAGAAGGCAGCTCACCCCCACCTTCTCAAGGGGCAATTAGGGACGGGCAGTAAATGCTGGCCCAGCCAGCGATGCTCACATCCCATCAATGGATAATGAAAAAAAAATTTAGTGCCCCCATCAGGCACTACAGTGGCCAGCCATCGGACGTTCCCCAGGATTAAGGACGCCCCGCTGGGGGAGGGGTTGCAGGAATCCCACCCACTGAGAGCTACTGTCTCTCCATTGCCGTCAGCATCACCAGTGGTGGTGGCTGCTGCTGCTGGTGGTGACGCACCCACCAGAGGCCCAAGGTCAACGAAGGGACCCCCAGGTCCAGGTGAGGGAGGACAGGATGGGAGTCACGGCGTGTGGGTCACAGAGAAGGTGTGTGGGGGTGGGGAGTTGGGGAGGGGTCATCAGAAAGGGCAGGCGGGTTTGGCTGCTCTCCACCCACCACCACCCCCACCCCCCCTCCCCCACCCCCTCCCCCACCCTGATGTCGGGTCCCTCGGACAAACCCCGTGCGTCTTCGAATGAAGGTCCCCTCTTGGAAGCCCTGATGAGGTTCCCTCTCTGGGCTCTGTGCCTGGTGACTCCCCACTGGCCCTCTGCCACCAGCCCCCTCACTGACTGAATACCAGCGCTACTGGGATCAGGCCCTTACCTGGACACTAACTTCTTGCTTTGAGGGCCCCACAGAATCAGAGAACTGTTATGGTGCAGAAGGGGGTGCATTCGGCCCATTGTGTCCTCACAGGCTGTCCGAGCGAGCGTTATGACTCGGTGCCAGTCCTCCTGCCCTTTTGCCCCTTTAACCCTGCGCACTGATTGTTGGAACCGAAACATCCAATGACCCGCTTGACTCCCTCGATCCAACCTGCCTCCACTGCCTCGATCAGGATCTTCATGGGCAGGTCGCCCAAGAGCCTTCCTGTCCCGGACTTCATCGGACAGGCATTGGGGTCCTGACCCCGCAGCCTCCTGCCCAATTAAATCTCTGCCCCCCCCACCCCCCACCACCCCCCCCCCAAAAGTCGCTGGAGGGGGAGGCATTAAATTCAGCCCAAGGTCTCAAACTGTTCACGTGGATTTAACTACCCCATGGAACTATTTCGAAGACCAGCGATGGACTTTTCTGGCTGGCACCCCTCAGCCACCGGGGCCAAAGATTGCCGAACGGGCTGTTTAATTCACGTGGGATCCTGCTGTGCATAAAAGGGCTGCCGCGGCTCTCGCTTGAGAATAGCTTAAGGAAGGCACTTTGCTGGCTGTGAGGCGCACTGGGGCACCCCGAGGCCATGACAGGCGCTATGTAGATGCAAGTTACTTCCTCCTTTTCCCACTTTCCCCAAGGCCCGGTTAGGGTTTGGATAGAGTGGCCGTGTCCGAGGCCTTAGCCCCTCTCTATTCGACATTATTTCGAGCAAAGGAGGTGGGGGGGGGGGGTTGGGGGCAGGGACGAAAGGAGAAGCTCTTTCGAAGGGCCGGCACAAGGCCGAAGAATGTAGGACTTGGGGAGCAGGGGGTAGGCCATTCAGCCCATCGGCAATATGGGCAGTGTGGCCTCTTTCTCTGCCGTGCGACTCTGTGGTGTGACGCCCTTCACTAACACCAAGAGGTCCCAAAGCTCTTTGCCACCAGCGTTGAAGTGCCAGCGGCTAATTCCAGCCCGTTGCAAGCCCCCAGAAACAGCACCGTGTTCAAATGATCCAATAATCTGCCTTTGCACAGTGCCGTTTGAGGGCTGGACATTAGTTCAGGAAACCCCGGGGGGGGGGAGGTCTTTCGAGTAGGCAAATTTGCAGCCCACCTCCTCGGAGGGTAAGGCCGTGCAGGGTGTCTGGTCCAGCCGCTGGGAAAATGACCCCGGAAGGCACCGGGAGCTATTCTGGACACGGCTCACCGCTATTTTCCTGCTCCCCAACCTCCCCCCCCCACCCCGCCCCCACCCCCGACCCCCGCCCTCCTCCCAGCCCAGGCGGCCGTTAGAATTCCGGACAAAAATGTCAAGTATCCCGCTTCCTTGCTCCCTTCTGAAATAGTGTCCGTGGGATCTGAGAGGGCAGACGGGGCCTCAGTTGGGCATCCCATCTAAACCATATTCCCCCGGTCTGCTATTTCTCAGAGACGACCATACAACACCCGTCAACGCTGTGTTAACGGCAGCGCTCCCCTGTTGTGCTTATGAGGAGCTCGATAAGATAAGGTGGAGCAAGGAGAGGGGTTGCTTGACTCTTTCTTCAGAATTTTAATGGCCGCCTGAGCTGGGAGGAGGGTGGGAGTATTGGCGGTAGGGGGCTGGGTGGGGGTGGGTGCCAGTAAAATAGCGGTGAGCCTTGTCCCAGTAGCTTCCTCGATGCCTTCCCACCACCGGGACGCTTTCCCAGCGGCAGGACCGGATAATCTTTTAAATGAAAACAATTAAACCAAATCAACAAAATTGGGATAAATCAGGCACAGCCCCTAATTCAGGTCAGCTGTAAAGCCAAGGACAAAAATTTGAAGGAACCTTACAAACTTTAAATCAAAATGTGATTAAAGGGGTCAACAAAACACCCCAGTCCCCGCGGTGCCCACCGAGCACGGAAGGCGCAGGACCGGATAGGTGCGTCTGCGCCCTGCAAGGAGGCGGGGCTGCCAATTTGCGCACTGAATGGCCGAACTTGGGGCCTTCTCTCAAGGCCGCCGGCGTCTTTCGGACAGCGCGGCGACCCACTGACCGCACGGGGAGGCTTCAACCTTAACGGGAGGCAGCCCTCCCCTCACCAAACTTGGGGGGAGGTGGGGGGGGTGGGTTTTTTTTTTCCCTTTTTGCTTACCTGGACCTGCTGATCCGGAAGTGTCTCGGGCCTACCACAGCAGGATCCACCTCTCCCAGTGACCCGGCTGAGGCTTCGGAGGTGCCACTGGGCATCATCACTGGTGAGTGGGTGGCATAGCGGCGACATCACTGAGCCAGTGGCCCCGGCTAATGCCCTGGGGACGTGGGTTCAAACGCCACCAATGCAACTGGTGGCGTTTAAACTCAACGAACAAAATCTGGAGTTGTAAAACTAGCCATCAGTAATGGTGGCCATGAAACCGCCTTCGATTGTCGTAGAGACCCGTCTGGTTCACCGATGACCCGCGGGGAAGGAAATCTGCCACCCTTACCCGGTCGGACCCACACGTGACTCCAGACCCACTGCAGTGTGATTGGCTCTGAACTGGCCTAGCAAGCCACCCAGTGCAAGGGCAATTAGGGATGGGCAACAGACCCCGGCCTTGCCAGCGACGCCCGCCAACCAGTGAAAGAATGGGGAAAGGAAAGGAGTCTGTCCGCCATCCTTAACTGGAGGGTCAGGAGGCGGCCTGCGATAAGATCGCCAGCCAGTCCGAGCGTTGGCAAGTGAGAGATCGGGAACCGCTTTTCAGCCCGTAGTCAGGGGGTCCCAACGCACATGGTATAGTTCAGGCCATTGAATCGGCCCCATTCAGGGCTACAGATGTACTCCCTCCTAGATTGCCTCTCACTGCCCCCTGAGGAACAACAAGGGGGCAGTTTGATAACTTGGTGGCTCTCCCCTTGGCTGCACAGGAAGGTACAAATTAATAAAATGGTGTAATCCCAGCCTGCAGCCTTCTGTCCATTGAAATGATTGGCGTTAAGTCATTGCCTGTGTTGGGGAGGGGTGTTAGTGGGGGAGGGGGTGGGGGTAGAAGTGGGGGGGGCGGGGGGGGGGGGGGGGGGGCGGGGGCGGTGGTCGCGGGGGAACATTCTGCAATTTACATTTTCACACACCGACCCTGAAAAAAAAGGTCCAAGCAACTTTCTCATCAAGAGATCAGTCCACCTCCTTCTCGGGGGTGTTAACTGTCCATCATCCTCTGGGTACTTGATCCCTTTACCTGCTATCCTGTCAAAGGACAGAGGGGAGGCAAAGAATTTTTCTGATCCCGTGGTGTGCTCCTCGTGCTCCATGTGGGAAGCCGGGGACATTTCCGGCACCCGGGACCAGCATGTGCGCAGGAAGTGTGTCCAGCTGCAGCTCCTGAAAGCTCAGGTTTCAGAGCTGGAACAGAGGCTGAAGACACTGTGGAGCATCCGGGAGTCTGAGAGCATCGTGGATAGCACGTTTAGGGAGGTGGTCACACCGCAACTGAAGGGACTTGAGGAAGGAAGGGAATGGGTGACCAGCAGGCAGACAAAGAGAAACAGGCAGATAGTTCAGGAGTCCCCTGGGGTCCTGCTGGCAAATCGGTATTCCATTTTGGAGGCTGATGAGGGTGCTGGTTCCTCCAGGGAGTGCAGACAGAGCCAAACTTCTGGCACCACAAGCAGCCTGTCTGTACAGCAGGGGAGGAAGGGAGGAAGAGCAATAGTAAGAGGGGATTCTATAGTCAGGGGAACAGATAGGTGCTACTGTGGCCATTAACGTGACTCCAGGATGGTGTGTTACCTCCCTGGTGCCAGCGTCCGGGATGTCACTGAACAGCTGCAGGGCATCCTGAAGGGGGAGGGTGATAAGGCAGAGGTCATGGTACATGTTGGTACCAATGACATAGGTAGAAAGGGGGATGAGGTCTTGCATCAAGAATTCAGGGAGTTAGGCAGTAGACTAAAAAGCAAGACCTCTCGGTTGTAATCTCTGGATTACTCCCCGTGCCACATGCTAACGAGCTCAGAAATAGGAGAATAGTGCAGATGAATATGTGGCTTAAGAGTTGGTGCAGGAGGGAAGGTTTTAGATTCCTGGATCACTGGGACCGTGTCTGGGGAAGGTGGGACCTGTATAAACAGGACGGTCTACATCTGAACCAGAGCGGGACTAACAACCTTGTGGGCGGGTTTGCTAGTGCTGTTGGGAGGAGTTTAAACTAATTCAGCAGGGGGAGGGGACACAGAATGTTAGCAGAATAGAGACACATCATAACACAGTAAAACAATCAAGTCAGAGGGAGTACAGCGGCATTAAGTTTCAAGGGAGTAAGGCAAGGCTGGATGGCCTCTACTTTAATGTCAAGGAGTATTACAGGTAAAACGGATGAGTTAAAGGTGAGGATTGGCATGTGGAATTGTGATATAGTAGCCATCAATGAGACATGGTTGAGGGAGGGGCAGGATTGTCAGCTCAACATTCCGGGATATAGAATCTTCAGGCAAGACAGGGGAGGGGGTAAAAAGAGGAGGAGGCATTGCATTATGAGTTAAGGAGTCAGTTACTGCAGTAAGGAGAGATGATATCTTGGAGGGGGCATTGAATGAAGCTTTCTGGGTAGAGCTTAGGAATAAAAAAGGTGCAACCACATTATTAGGTGGTTATTATCGACCCCCAGATAATCAGCAGGAAATTGAGGAGTAAATATGTGCACAATTTGTGCAAGTGTGTAAAAACAATAACAATAGGGTAATTATATTAGGTGATTTCAACTTTCCCAACTTTATTTGGGATAGACATAGTGTTAAGGGCTTGGATGGAGTGGATTTCTTGAAATGTGTACAGGAGAACTTTTCAGGTCAATATTTAGAGGGTGCAACAAGGGACTGCGCAGTGCTGGATCTAATTCTGGGGAATGAAGCCGGACAGGTGGCTGAGATGGTGTTGGGGGAGCATTTTAGTGATAGCGACCACAACATGGTACAGTTTAAGTTTGTCATGGACAAAGAAATAGACATGCGGCAAAAGAATGTTTTGGGTTGGGGAGAGTGGATTTTAGTAAAATAAGACAGGATCTGGCCAAGGTAGACTGGGAACAGTTACTTGTAGGGAAATCTACAGAGGAACAATGGGGGGCGTCCAAAAAGGAAATGGGGAGGGTACAGGCTCAACATGTTCCCTCTAGGTTGATAGGAAGGAGTAACAAACCCAGAGAATCATGGATGACCAGAGATATTCAGGATACGATGAGAAGGAAAAGAGAGGCTTTTAGCAGTTACAAAGGAAGCAAATCAGCAGAGGCATTAGTGGAGTATAGAAAGTGCAGGGTGGAGCTTAAGAAAGCAATTAGGAGAGCAAAGAGGGAATATGAGAAAGCTCTGGCTGGTAAAAGTAGGGAAAATCCCAAGATATTCTATAAGTATATCAATGGGAAGAGGATAACCAGGAAAAGAGTTGGACCCATTAGGCACCAAGGGGGCAATCTATGGGGTGGAGCCAATGTAGAGTGTTGAATGAATATGTCACATCCATCTTCACCCAAGAGAATGAGGATGAAGGTATGGAACTTGGGGAGAGAGACTGCGAGGTTCTTAAGCAAATTGATATAGGGAGTGACATAGTATTGGAGGTGTTGGCAGGCTTAAAAGTGGACAAATCTTCAGGTCCGGATGATTTGTGTCCCAGAATGCTGAGGGAGGCAAGGGAGGAGATCGCAGGGGCTCTGACCCAAATTTTTAATTCCTCTCTGGCCACGGGGGAGGTGCCAGAGGACTGGAGAACAGCTGATGTGGTTCCACTTTTTAAGAAGGGTTGTAGAGATAAGCCAGGGAACTACAGACCAGTGAGTCTCACGTCAGTGGTAGGGAAAATTTGGAGAAAATTCTGAGGAGAGAATCTATCTCCTCTTGGAGAGGCAAGATTTGATCAGGGATAGTAAGCGTGGCTTTGTCAGATGGAGGTCATGCCTAACAAATTTGATTGAATTTTTTGAGGAGGTGACCAGGTATGTAGATGAGGGTAGTGCAGTTGATGTAGTTCATATGGATTTCAACAAAGCCTTCGACAAGGTCCCACATGGGAGACTTATAAAGAAGGCACATGGGATACAGGGTAATTTGATAAGGTGGATTCAAAATTGGCTTAGTTGTAGGAGACAGAGGGTGATGACAGAAGGATGCTTTAGTGAATGGAAGCCAGTGTCCAGTGGCGTACCACAGGGATCTGTGCTCGGTCCCCTATTATTTGTCATTTATATAAACGACATAGATGACTATGTAGGGGGTAGGATTAGTAAGTTTGCGGATGACACAAAGATTGGCCGGGTGGTTAACAGTGAGGTTGAGTGTCTTGGGCTACAGGAAGATATAGACGGGATGGTCAAATGGGCAGATAAGTGGCAGATGGAATTTAACCCTGAAAAGTGTGAGGTGATACACTTCGGAAGGAGTAATTTGACAAGGAAGAATTCAATAAACGGCATGACACTAGGAAGTTCTGAGGAACAAAGAGACCTTAGTGTGTGTGTCCATAGATCTCTGAAGGTGGAGGGGCATGTTAGTGGGGTGGTGAAAAAGGCATATGGGACACTTGCCTTTATCAATCGAGGCATAGATTACAAAAGTAGGGAGGTCATGTTGGAGTTGTATAGAACCTTGGTGAGGCCACAGCTGGAGTACTGTGTGCAGTTCTGGTTGCCACATTATAGGAAAGATGTGATTGCATTGGAGGGGGTGCAGAGGAGATTCACCAGGATGTTGGCTGGGATGAAACATTTAAATTATGAAGAGAGGTTGGATAGACTTGGGTTGTTTTCGCTGGAGCAGAGAAGACTGAGGGGCGACCTGATCAAGGTGTACAAGATTATGAGAGGCATGGACAGGGTGGATAGGGAGCAGCTGTTCCCCTTAGGTGAAGGGTCAGTCACGTGGGGACATAAGTTCAAGGTGAGGGGCAGGAGGTTTAGGGGGAATGTGAGGAAAATTTTTTTACCCAGAGGGTGGTGACGGTCTGGAATGCGCTGCCTGGGAGGGTGGTGGAGGCGGGTTGCCTCACATCCTTTAAAAAGTACCTAGATGAGCACTTGGCACGTCATAATATTCAAGGCTATGGGCCAAGAGCTGGTAAATGGGATTAGGTAGGTAGGTCAGGTATTTCTCACGTGTTGGTGCAGACTCAATGGACTGAAGGGCCTCTTCTGCACTGTGATTCTGTGATTCTGTGATTAATCATCTTCAAGCCTCATAAAATTTCAGTTTATGTGCTCTCAACTTGAGCATATCATCTAGAGCGGTGCTGAGCGAGTGTGACACTGTTGGAGGTGCCATCTTTCGGATGAGATGTTAAACTGAGGCCCCCCCCCCTCCGACATAAAAGATCCCATGGCACGATTTCAAAGAATAGCAGTGGAGTTATCCATCCTGTCTTGATCAATACTTATCACTCGACAAACACCGGTTAAGAAACCGATCATCTTGTCACAATCTCAATGCTGCTTAAGGGAGCTTACGGTGCACAGATTGCTTGCTGCATTTCCTACACTGCAACAGGGGCCCCACTTCAAAAAGTGCTTCTCATTGGCCGAGAGCACTTCGAGATGTCCTGAGGTCAGGAGAGGCGCTATGTGAATGCAAGCCCTTTCCCCTTTTTTTGAGTTTGACTTATATTTTAGAATGGATTTTGTTCCAAAGCTTCCTGATGATGCCAGTGTCTATTTAACGGGAGCGATTATACACATGTAGAAACAACCATTACACCTTATCACAGTGCTGTTTAAATGAATAGCTTGAGTGCAAGAGACCTACCGAATGACTGATAAGATGACCACAGCAACTGAAAGGATGACCAGTGACAGGCTGTAACCCACGGAGTAGATTATCCGTATTATTCCGTAGTATGACACCTGAGTTTAAAAACAAGCGTTAGGATGCAGGTCACAGGGGTCTTCATTGCTGTGAAGCGCTTTGGAATGTCCTGGAGACGTGATAGGCGCTATAGCAATGCAAGCCTTTTCTTCTCTTTCCCACTCCCTTATTCCCCCCTCCACACTCATCCCCTCCCCTCCCACCAATTCCTTCTCCATTCCCAACCCCTCAAATCCCCCAACTCCTTCCCCTCTTCCACTCTCAGGTGCCCCCTCTCCCCCACCCTACTTCCCAATCCTCCTCTCCTTCCCTCCCTCTCACTTCCCATTTCCCCTCCCCTCTCCTTGCCGCACCCCCAATCCTGCCACCCACACCCACCACCCCCCCCACACTCCCATCCCAACTCCCTCTCCCTCCCACACCCCCAATTCCCCCTCCCCTCCCGCTCCAACTCTGTCTCCCTCCCACTCCCCGACCTCCCCCCCCTCCCCTCTCACGCCTCCATTTTTCCTTCCCAATTCCCCCCTCCCCTCCCAACCCCTCTCACCAGCGCTGGCTGTGAACAGCCGGATTTAAAACAGCGGTTTGCAGCGATTATCACACTTCAGCTCACAAAACAGTAAACAAGCAATGGTGCTGCACTTATACAGGAGGCCTACACCCTCGCTGAACAATCCCTCACCTGCATCGAAGAATAACAGGTTACACTGAGTCTCCAATAATGAGCACTCAGGGAGGTGCACAGTAAATTCTAGTGCCGTTCACAACTTCCCCTTGCTGATATAATAAACTGAAGAAACGATGAGGGGGCACAGGATTGGATGTCGTAGCAGGTGATTGTGTCTCAACAACAACTTATATTAACATAGCACCTACAAGGTGATAAATTCTAAAATAGAATATCGCACCGAGGCGCAAAGAGGTGTCAGGACAGGTGGCAAAAAGCTTCTTCAACGTGGCAGGCCTTAAGGAGCATCTTAAAGAGGGAAGAGAGGCAAAGAGGTGAAAGGAATAAGAAACGTAATCAGCGGCTCAAGGTGTCGGCAGCAGAAGATACGGCCTCCACCAATGGTGGAGCGGTTAAAATCGGGGATGCTGAAGTAGCCAGAATTAGAGGGGCAGGGGCATCGCAGGGGAGGGTGAGGGGAGCAGAGTGGAGCAATGGTTGGCGCTGCTGCCTCACAGCTCCAGGGACGTGGGTTCGATCCTAACCTCAGGTGTCTGCCTGACTATGTGGAGTTTGCATGTTCTCCTCGTGTCCAAGTGGGTTCCCCACCGCCACCTCCCACCCCCCCCCCCCCCCCCCCCCAACCCCCCCCCCCCCCCCGCCCCCAGGATGCTCTGGTTTCCTCCCCCTATCCAAACATGTGCTGGTTACAGTGTGTTGGCTCCAGTAAATTGTCCCCCACAGAGAGAGAGAGAGAGAGAATTTGTGTGTGTGTGCCCCCTGTGATGGACTGGCATCCTGGGCATACCCCATCTAGTGCCCCATTGCCTGTCAAGATAGGCTTCAACTCCCTGCGACCCTGAAATGCGGTCCTGGAAAAGTGAGTGAGGTACCTCAGGGGGTTGTGAGCTGGAGGAGATCCCAGAGATGGGAAGGAGCTGGTCCACAACTGGATTTGAAAACAGAGGTGAGAATTTTAAAATCGGAGCCATTGCTTAACTGGGAACAGTGCACATCAGAGGGCTGATGGGTGAATGGGATTTGGTGCGAGTTGGGGGACGTGGGCAGCAGAGCCCTGGACAACTCAAAGTGACAGCAAGAAGGATGTGAGAGTACCTCAGAACAGCCAAGTCTAAAGGTAACAAAGGCTTGGGTGAGGGTTTCATCAGCAGCAGAGCTGAGGCAGGGAAGGGGAGGGGAGGTGGCGATGTTACGGAGGTGGTTGAAACATAAGATCCTGAGGGGTCTTGACAGGGTGGGTGTAGAAAGGATGTTTCCTCTTTGTGGGAGAATCTAGAACTGGGAGGGGTCACTGTTTAAAAAAAATAAGGGGGTCGCCCATTTAAGACAGAGATGGGGGCAAATTTTTTCTCCCAGAGATTCGTGAGTCTTTGGAGCTCTCCTCCTCAAAAGGCGGTGAAAGCAGAGTCCTTGAATATTTTTAAGGCAGAGTTAGACAGATTCTCGATAAGAGGGTGAAAGGGGTAGGTGGGAATGTGGGGTTGAGGTGTCAATTAGATCAGCCATGACCTCATTGAATGGCGGTGCAGGCTCGAGGGGCCGAGTGGTTGACTCCTGTTCCTAATTCGTATGTTCAGATGGAGGTGGTCAGAAGATTATCTCATAGACAAATATGAAAGAGAGGTTACTAACAGTCCAGCCTCAGGAAGAGAAAGTGGAATCAGTGGAGAGGGATCGGAGTTTGTGATTGAGGCTGAAGACAATAGCTTCAGTCTTCCCAATATTTAATTGGAAGAAATTTCTGCTCATCCAGGGTAGGATGTCAGTCAAGAATATCCCTCCTCTCTCCTCCTGCCACTGATTCTTTGACCTGGGTTAGGGACTTTATAACCATGGACTGGGTTGCCAACTCTGTTTGGACATTTCCCAGGAGATTTTAACACATGACAGCCAACCGTTCCACGTTTCCTATTGGTCACCTAGCGACATACCACCTCCCCCATACCAATTGGAACGCAAATGTTCATTTTGTTGGACAATTCTTGACAATCAGTCAAACATTGATTTCACTCTCCCTCCTCCCCCTACCCCCGCCATCTTCAATATTTTATACAACTAACAATGCAAAAATAACCCACTGATTTATTCAATGCTTCCTGTGATTTCCCCATACCTCAAACCTCTGCCCAACAACCCCCAAACAACACTCCTCCAACAACCCCCCAACAAACTCTCTACTGCACCCAACACCCTCCCCAACACCCTCTCCCCAACATCCTCCCCCCAACACCCTACTCAACATCCTCTACCCAACATCCTCTACCCAACACCCTCCCCAACACCCTCCCCAACACCCTCCCCAACATCCCCTACCCAACATCCTCCCCCCAACAATCTGCCTCCAACAATCTCCTCAACACCTTCTCCCTAACATCCTCCCCAACATCCTCTACCCAACATCCTCTCCCCAACATCCTCTACCCAACATCCTCCCTCCAACACCCTCTCCCTAACAACCTCCCCAAACAACCTCCCCCAACAACTTCCCCCAACAACTTCCCCCAACAACTCCCCCAACAACTTCCCCCAACAACTCCCCCAACAACTTCCCCCAACAACTCCCCCAACAACTTCCCCCAACACCCTCCCTAACAACTTCCCTCAACACCCTCTCCCTATCAACCCCCCCCCAACAACCACCCCCAACAAACTC
The DNA here is from genome assembly GCA_026770705.1 of Isurus oxyrinchus. Classification (NCBI taxonomy): domain Eukaryota; kingdom Metazoa; phylum Chordata; class Chondrichthyes; order Lamniformes; family Lamnidae; genus Isurus; species Isurus oxyrinchus. The sequence goes on along the minus strand of JANJGN010000003.1, from coordinate 19,104,807 downwards.
CTCCAATACCCTCTCCCTAACAACCTCCCCACAACAACCTCCCCCTATCAACCTCCCCCCAACAACCACCCCCCAACAACCTCCTCCAACAACTTCCCCCAACAACTCCCCCAACAACCACCCCCCAACAACCTCCTCCAACAACTTCCCCCAACAACTCCCCCAACAACTTCCCCCAACACCCTCCCTAACAACCTCCCCACAACAACCTCCCACTATCAACCTCCCCCCAACAACCTTCCCCAACAACCTCCCCCCAACATCCTCCCCCCAACAACCTCCCCCAACAAGCTCCCCCAACACCCTCTCTCTAACAACCTCCCCACAGCAGCCTCCCCCTATCAGCCTCCCCCAACAACCACCTCCCAACAACCTCCTCCAACAACCTCCCCAACAGCCTCCCCCAACAACCTCCCCCCAACAAACTCCCCCAATACCCTCCCCCAACAATCTCCCCCAATACCCTCTCCCTAACAACCTCCTCCAACAACCTCCTTCAACAACCTCCCCAACAGCCTCCCCCAACTACCTCCCCCACAACAACCTCCTCCAATAACTTCCCCACACCCTCTCCCTAACAACCTCCTCCACAACAACCTTCCCCCAACAACCTCCCCCCAACAACCTCCCCCAACAACCTCCCCCCAACAACCTTTCCCCAACAACCTCCCCCAACAACCTCCCCCAATAATCTCCCTAACAACCTCCCTAACAACCTCCCTAACAACCTTTCCACAACAACTGCCCCCTATCAACCTCCCCCCAACAACCACCCCCCAACAACTTCCTCCACAGCCTCCCCCCAACACCCTCTCCATAACCACCTCCCCCAACAACCTCCCCCAACACCCTCTCCCTAACAACCTCCCCACAGCAACCTCCCCCTATCAACCTCCCCCCAACAACCTTCCCCAACAACCTCCTCCAACAACCTCCCCCAACACCCTCTCCCTAACAACATCCCCACAGCAACTCCCCCTATCAGCGTCCCCCCAACAACCACCCCCCAACAACCTCCCCCCAACAACCTCCCCCAACACCCTCTCCCGAACAACATCCCCACAGCAACCTCCCCCTATCAGCCTCCCCCCAACAACCACACCCCCAACAACCTCCTCCAACAACCTCCCCAACAGCCTCCCCCTAACAACCACCCCCCAACAACCACCCCCCAACAACCTTCCCCAACAACCCCCTCCCAACATCCTCCCCCCAAGAACCTCCCCAACACCCTCTGCTGAACAACCTACCCACAGCAACCTCCCTCTATCAACCTCCTCCCAAGCACCCCCCAGCAACCTCCTCCAACAATCTCCCCAACACTCTCTCCCTAACAACCTCCTCCAACAACCTCCCCAACAGCCTCCCCCAACACCCTCTCCCTAACAACCTCCACACAACAACCTCCCCCTATCAAACTCCCCCTAACAACCACCCCCCAACAGCCTCCCCCAACAACCTCCCCCCAACAACCTCCCCCAATACCCTCCCCCCAACAATCTCCCCCAATACCCTCTCCCTAACAACCTCCTCCAACAACCTCCTTCAACAACCTCCCCCAACACCCTCTCCCTAACAACCCTCTCCAACAACCTCCTCCAACAACCTCCCCTAACAACCTCCCCTAACAACCTCCCCCAATACCCTTTCCCTAACAACCTCCACCAATACCTTCTCCCCAACATCCTCCCCCAATACCCTCTCCCTAACAACCTCCTCCAACAACCTCCTTCAACAACCTCCCCCAACACCCTCTCCCTAACAACCCTCTCCAACAACCTCCTCCAACAACCTCCCCTAACAACCTCCCCCCAACAATCTCCCCCAATACCCTTTCCCCAACAACCTCCACCAATACCTTCTCCCCAACATCCTCTCCCCAACAACCTCCCCCAACACCCTCTCCCTAACAACCTCCCCCCAACAACCTCCCCCCAAAATCCTACACCCAACATCTTCCTCCCAACATCCTCCCCCCCAACATCCTCCCCCCTACAAAACACTCCAACAACATTCCCTCCAAAAACCTCCCGCCAACAACACCCCCTCCAACAAGCCCCCCCCCGCAACAACACGCCCAACAACCTCCACCTACCACACACCCATGAAAACCTCCGATAACCTCCCTTCAATAAACTTCTCCTGCAGCAATCTCCCCCTATTCCACCTGCCAACCTTCCTCTCAACAGCTGCCAACCATCATGGTGGAGCAGCCTAGATGGGCCGAATACACTACTTCTGCTCCTACATCCTATGGCCTTATCTGCCACCCACCCACCAGCCTCCCACCAGCCTCCCCCACTCCTAATATCACCCCATAGAGCAGCAAACAAACTTTGGTCTTCCTCTCGTTGCTGGATAAACACAGTGAGCCAGTGAAGCCCAGTGAGCTGGTGCTTTGGGAATTAATTGAACCTATGAATCACAGCCAGGTCCTTCACGGTGCGAAGGGAGAACATTGAAAAAACATCAGAGCACAGTGAAGACACAGGTACTAATTGACAATCCTTTTAAGTAAGGTTTAATTAGTCTACAGACTCAATTAATGAAGCTTTATTCCGGAGCAGAACAGTTTAACAGGCAACAATCGGTGCCAATATTGCTATTTGCTTTTAAAGGACGCTTATCAGACTTGTAGGAACTGCCACACAAGAAAAAGACCATGGTGCCTCTAGTTCACCTATCCTGGTCGTAGGATAGCATTAATGACCAACACTTGGGCCGCGGTGTGTTACAGATCACTCAGGGAGCCTGAGTTGCCGTGACAACCCCTTTTACCAGCACGTTGCAGCCGAGAGCTATGGATACTGAAGGGTAGAGGCTGCAACATTCTCCCCAGCACATGGCTGCCCGGGAACCTCTCCCACTCCTGTGCATTGGCAGGGTTTACAGGTTGGTGCACAAGCACCTTCCTTGGCCATCATGTGCTGGGGCTGGACTCGAACGCAGAGCTTGCGGCTCAAAGGCAGGGACAATACCCACTGTGCCACAAGACCTTCAGCAGCACATCGGCGTATAGGGCATTAATGCCAAAGCCTGCAGATGATGCAAAACTTGAAATGTATTTCGACAGTGAGGAGGATCGTGACAGACTTCAGGAGGACTTAGTCAGACTGGCGAACTGGGCTGAAGTGTGAACTGATTCATTTTGGTAGGGAGAATGAGGCAGTTGATTAAAAGATGAAATGATCCAGGGGTACAGGGACAGAGAGTTAAAGATGGCGCAACAAGTTGAGAAGTCTGTTAAAGCCGGCATATAGGATTCCTGGGTTTCATAAATGAGGGCAGGGAGAACAAAAATCCAGGAAGACACCCTCAACCTTTATAAGACATAGGGCCCAGCTGGAGTGTGTTGTTCAGTTCTGAGCAATGCACTTTAGAAAGAGAGAGCACGGAGGAGATTTACTGGATTGGTATCAAGGATACATGGAGATGCTTAAGAAACTGGGATCTTTCTTTTTGGAGCTGAGAAGTTTAAGGGGACAGTTGATTGGGGTGTTCAAAACCATGAAGAGTTTTGATAAACTAATGTTATGATCTCCGCAGAGACATGTAACTTTTGAAGAGAGATTCAGACCTTCTGTTACTAGCCGAAAGGATAAGATGCCAAGATTTCACATTTTGAAAAAAGCTTTACCGTATCAAATGACCAAACCAAAACATTATTGATTAAACACTGTTTCTTTTCCAAGAAACTTATTAAATGTTAGAAATGTTTTCCTATCATGCATCGCTCTCTCTCCCTGGAGGTACAGTTCTTATAGCAAACAGTTCACATTTGCTCCCAGCTTCCAAAGGGGTGTCTTCCTCTTTACTTTCCCAGCTGGGTAGCTTCTAAAGTCTAAATTGCCTTTCTCTGTAAGGGTAATGCTATAGATTATTTCCTCAGCTCCAAGCTAGGCAAATCTTCCAACCTCTTTTAACACGTCATGAATCCAGTGTTCATTCTGAGAACAAACTCTCGCCCTGTGGGGTCAGCAGTTCTGCTTAACATGCAGACCTGGCTAATTCTACATTTCTCTTGCTCTCCACTTCTCAGCTGGCTGCAGACAAAACTGCAACTACTTTCTACCTGTGATATTTCTGGATTTATAGGGAAGCCTGTAGCCTAATCGCAAATCACCTTCTCCATGGCAATTGGAAATGCATTGGTTTGTATATAAGTAGAAATGCTAATCAATTATCTTTGAACTCAACTCTCTTTCGTCTTAGCAATAAAGGGATAATTTACAGCACAACTATTTAGGAACCATCTTCCTTTGGCCAATTAAACCACCCTGGCTTTACTGTCAAGCAGACGCCATCATAGGTCACATGACCCAATTCACCTGCGCAAAATTTAAAGATACAGTTCCAAACTATAACACTCTTATAAACCCAAAATTGTAGCCCTGAAACATAATAGTCCTATAAACCTCACAACTGTAACAGTAAATACAGAGAAACTGTTTCCAGTATCAGAAGTCATTAACCAGAGGACACAGGTTTAAGGTGATATCTGGCAATAGAACCAAGAAGAACATGGGAACAAATAATATTCGGCAATGAGTTCTGATGATCTGGAATTCACAGTGTGAAAGGGCGGTGGAAGCAGATTCAACACTAACTTTCAGAAGGAATTTGGATAAACACTTAAAACAGGAAAAATTTGCATGGTTGTGGGAAATAGCAGTACGAGTGGAACTAATTGGATCATTTTGGGGAGAGAGGCTTTTTGAGCAAATTGAGATAGGGAGTGACAAGGTATTGGAGGTGTTGGCAGGCTTAAAAGTGGACAAATCTCCAGATCCAGATGATTTGTGTCCCAGACTGCTGAGGGAGGCAAGGGAGGAGATCGCAGGGGCTCTGACCCAAATTTTGAATTCCTCTCTGGCCACGGGGGAGGTGCCAGAGGACTGGAGAACAGCTAATGTGGCTCTGCTATTTAAGAAGGGTTGTAGAGATAAGCCAGGGGACTACAGACTAGTGAGTCTCACGTCAGTGGTAGGGAAACTATTGGAGAAACTTCTGAAGGAGAGGTAGTGTTTGATCAGGGATAGTCAGCATGGCTTTGTCATAGAGAGGTCATGTCTAACAAATTTGATTGAATTTTTTGAGGAGGTGACCAGGTGTGTAGATGAGGGTAGTGTAGTTGATGTAGTTTATATGGATTTCAGCAAAGCCTTTGACAAAGTCCCACATGGGAGACTTATAAAGAAGGCAAATGCACATGGGATACAGGGTAATTTAATAAGGTGGATTCAAAATTGGCTTAGTTGTAGGAGTAGGAGAGTGATGACAGAAGGATGCTTTAGTGACTGGAAGCCAGTGTCCAGTGGCGTACACAGGGATCTGTACTCAGTCCCCTATTATTTGTCATTTATATAAACGATATAGATGACTATGTGGGGGGTAGGATTAGTAAGTTTGTGGATGACACAAAGTTTGGTCGGGTGGTTAACAGTGAGGTTGAGTATCTTGGGCTACAGGAAGATATAGAGGGGATGGTCAAATGGGCAGATAAGTGACAGTGGAATTTAATCCTGAAAAGTGTGAGGTGATACACTTTGGAAAGAGTAATTCAATGAATGGCATGACACTAGGAAGTTCTGAGGAGCAAAGGGACCTTGGCATATGTGTCCATAAATCTCCAATGGCGGAGGGGCATGTTAATTGAGTGGTGAAAAAGGCATATGGGACACTTGCCTTTATCGATCGAGGCATAGATTACAAAAGTAGGGAGGTCATGTTGGAGTTGTATAGAACCTTGGTGAGGCCACAGCTGGAGTACTGTGTGCAGTTCTGGTTGCCACATTATAGGAAGGATGTGATTGCACTGGAGGGGGTGCAGAGGAGATTCACCAGGATTTTGCCTGGGATGAAACATTTAAGTTATGAAGAGAGGTTGGATAGACTTGGGTTGTTTTCGTTAGAATAGAGAAGACTGAGGGGTGACCTGATCGAGGTGTACAAGATTATGAGGGGCATGGACAGGGTGGATAGGGAGCAACTGTTTCCCTTAGTTGAAGGGTCAGTCACGAGGGGACATAAGTTCAAGGTGAGGGGCAGGAGGTTTAGGTGGGATGTGAGAAAAAGATTTTTTTTACCCGGAGCGTGGTGACAGTCTGGAATGTGCTGCCTGGGAGGGTGGTGGAGGCAGGTTGCCTCACATCCTTTAAAAAGTACCTGGATGAGCACTTGGCACATCATAACATTCAAGGCTATGGGCCAAGTGCTGGTAAATGGGATTAGGTAGGTAGGTCAGGTGTTTCTCACATGTTTCTCAAAATTGGGTAACCACCAGAAATGGGCACAGTGATCATAATGCCCAATTTACCCAGACCCACCACTCCCAGTGCAGGCAGCACACAAGCTATGTTTGCAATGGGCAGCCATCAGTAAGCGGGCTGCCCACTGAGCAAGGAGGGGTACAAACTTGTGGGAGGCTAACACGAGTTAAAGCCCATCAATACAAGTTAAAGCCATCCTGTACCTCTTAAAGGGGAGGCCCATTTGGACTGGGCCAGGTGAGTTCGCACAGGAAAAGACACAAGGATGGTGCAGCACAGCAGTGAGCGAGCTCCAAGATGCAACACAGGAGGCCTTGGTGCAGGAGGTAGGGAAGATGAGAGATCGCATCTCTCCATAGGGCATCAGGGGTCCTCCCCACATACAAACATTGTGAAGGCAATGGGAAAATACATCTGTGGAGATCAATGCTAGGCGTGCCTAATACTCTCCACTTGCTTGGATGAGTGCAGCTCCAACAACACTCAGGAAACTCCACACATTCCCTGGACAAGGCAGCCCACTTGATTGGCTCCCCATCCACCATCTTAAGCATTCATTCCCTCCACCACTGACACTCAGTGGCATCAGTGTGCACTGCAAGATGCACCGCAGCAACTCACCAAGACTCCTTAGGCAGCAGCTTTCAAACCCGTGACCACTACCATCTAGAAGGACAAGGGCAGCAGACACATGGGAACACTACCACCTGCAAGTTCCCCTCCAAGTCACTCACCATCCTGACTTGGAAATATATCACCGTTCCTTCACTGTCGCTGGGTCAAAATCCTGGAACTCCCTCCCTAACAGCACTGTGGGTGTACCTACATCACATGGACTGCAGCGGTTCAAGAAGGCAGCTCACTGCCACCTTCTCAAGGGCAATTAGGGATGGGTAATAAATGCTGGCCTAGCCAGTGACACCCACATCCCGTGAGAGAATAAGGAAAAGCCCTGAGGAGTTGGGGTAGGATTCAACACAATGGGCCGAATGGCTCCTTGTGCTGTTCTTTCATGGGATGTGAGCATCGCTGGCAAGCTCAGCATTTGTTGCTCATCCCTAACTGCCCTTGTTCCATTCTACGAATTTACGATAAACACACTGAGCCAGTGAGGGTGACCTGGTACTTTAGGAATTAGTTCATTGTGCAGCCCACGAATCATAGCCAGGTCCTTCAGGGAGAACATTGAAAACATCAGCAAAATACCAAGCTCATAGGGATGCGGGTGCTCACTGAGAATCTTTTGAAGCTGTGCCTCGCTATTCTACAACCCAATTACTGGAGTTTTATTCGCTAGGAGAACAGTTTAACAGGGGACTACTGGTACCTATATTGTTGCTTGTTTCCAGCAGTGATAACAGGGACAAAGGGATTGCCAGACAGAGGCCAAGGTCCCTCTAGCTCGCCTTTGACGATCCTGTTAGTCACATGATCCAATGATAATGGGCATTGTTGAATAATCATAGCAATTAATCTCCGTCTATTAGTGTACAACAGACCCAGGTATAAGGGCAAGGCAAAATCTCCCAGCACTTTTGAATTATTTGCATTACTTTTATTTCCAATCCTCTTTTTCACCAGGCTCTTGATTGGCCATATAAAAGCAAAATGCTGCAGATGCTGGAAATCGGAAACCCAAACAGAAAATGCTGGTAGAACTCCGCAGGTCTGGCAGAGTCTGTGGAGAGAGAAACAGCGTTGACGTTTCGAGTCCGGATGACTCTTCTTCTCTGGGGATGCATGAAACAAGTTTAGCCTGCTTAGCCAAGAGCTCGGCCAAAGTAGTGAATGGTAAGGGGGCACTTAAAGGAGCTGAGGGGGAGGTGGAGAGGTGAGGGATTTCAGAGCTCCAAAGAGTGGCACCTAATCAGCTGACAGCGCCCCGCTGCCAATGGTGGAGTGAAGGGAGGCAAGATTTCGGAAGAGGCTGGCATCAGAAGAATGGAACATTTGGTGGGATTGTGGGGACCTGGGGTTACTGGAGGAGGTTGCAGAATTAGGGAGCAGTTTGTACATAGAAGTATTTAAATGCGAGATTAGGGATTTCAGTGAGGATATGAGGTGATGAGTGAGTGTGACTTGAGGCTACAAAAGGACAGGCAGCCAAACTTGAAAGAGATGCAGTTGAGAGAGGGATGATGTTGACATGTAGATAAGGTAAAGGAATGGACCAATGATAGATCCCTGGAGATAAAGATGTAGAGGGATGGTGAGTGATGCCACTGCTGAGATGCCCTGGGCATGATCAGACAGGTGCAAATGAAACCACCTGAGGGTACCTAAATAGCCAATGGGAGAGAGCTATTGTAACAGAATGACGGAGTTGACTAGGTTGAAGGCTCCATCACCTCTCTTAACTACCCCAGTGCCTCCATCCTTGAAAAGGACGAGGAGGGATAACACAACCGAGCTGCAAAACACGTTGCTCGTGATTTTGTCCGTTCCAGCATTGTGGACAGGGGCTGGAAGTGCCAGAAAGGCTTCTTCAGTGGTACTCTCCTCACCTCAGCCATGAGTATTGGTGCATCAGTTACGCAAGTGGTCAAGTCTGCTGGAAATGGATTAGACCATCCTTCAGTCGTACAGTTTCTTGTGAATGTGCCTGTCGAACAGATCAAAAAGTCAATCGCCTGAAGGGTCCCAAACACTAAAGATCCACATTGAATAAACACGCACCGGATCCTCAGACTTTCTTCCTCTACCACACACCCAATGGGCAAAGTTGGGCGACTCCGGAACATTCTCTCAAATTGGTGGGTGGGTGGACATAATCGAACCATTGGTCAGTAAGTCAGTCAGCACCACGCCAACCCTAAACCTGGCTGCCCCACAGCGCTAATATACTTGGGAGGTGGCCATAATTACCTGTGGGGGGGGGGGGGGGACTTCAACCCCTCCAACACAGGGAGCTCCACCCTCGAGAGCTGCCATCCAATCTGACTGACCGACAGCACTGTAATCCCAGAAGATTCTTCTTGCAAGTAATGGCCGCTGCTGGGACTATGTACAGTCCCAGGAAGGATGAACATGGATACCAGACTTAAAGGTAAGTCTGAGCACTTAAGTTGGGCAGGGATTGGAGACCCTAGCATAGGGGGGAGGGGGGGTGGGGGGAGTTGGGTTTTGGAGGCCGGAGCAGGGGAGCCAGTGGGATATCCCGAATGGGCACCAGGGGACCCCCTAAATGAGGTACCTCCCCCTTCCATCTCGCCTTTATTCATCCAAAACGTTGCCGCCAGGGTCCTAACTCACACTGAGTCCCATTCCCCTATCACCCCTGTGCTCACTGGCCTACATTAACACCCGGTCAGGCAACATCTTAACTTTAAATTCTCATCCTCGCTTTCAAATTGGCCTCACCCTCCCTCTGTAATCTGCTCCAGGCCCACAACCCTCCAAGATATCCTTGCTCCCCTAATTCTGGCCGCTTGAGCAACCCAATTTTAACTGCTCCCCCATCGGCGGCCATGCTTTCAGTCGCCTAGGCCCTCAGCTCTGGAGTTCCTCCCCTATGCCTCTCCCACTCTCTCTTCCTTTAAGACACTCCTTAAAAACCCCGACCAAATGTCTGGTCATCTGACCTAATATCTCCTTATATAGATCGGCATCATACTTTGGTTTATGACGTTCCTGTGAAGTGCCTTGGGGTGCTTCTATGTTAAAGGGGCTGTACAAAAATAAGTTGTTGTTATAATAACCCTTACCTAATATTGGACTAAATTGTAAGAAAGCAGTTGGGCAGGACACGTTGACATTCTCTCCATGAGCAGCCCGAGGCCAGCACAATCCGCCATCCCACACCATCCGGCAGCCTAGAAACAGCGGATCCAAGAAGGCAAATTAGGAAAATCGATCAGAACTGAACTTCGACTGATTGTTGGCGACTATATTCCAAGTAAATATTGTCTGATATTAATTTCAGACAAGGCTCTGTGAGGAACCTGAGTGTTGTGCTTGACCCCAAGGTGAGATTCTGACCACATACCCACTCTATTGCCTCCCCCCCACCTTGTAAGATCACCCAACTATGCACCAGCCTCAGCTCATCGGCTGCTAAAGCCCTTATCCATGTCTTTGCTATCTCTACACTTGGCCAATGTTCCCTCCATCTTGTGTGTGTGTGTGTGCAATATTGCAGAAATGGAGATTGTAGGGGTTTTTTTATGCATTCATGGCTAGGCCAGCATTTATTGCCCATCCATAAATGCCCTTGAGGAGATGGTGGTGAGCTGCTTTCTTGAACCGCTGCAGTCCATGTGGTGTAGGTGCACCCACAGTGCTGTTAGGGAGGGAATTCCAGGATTTTGACCCAACGAAAGTGAAGGATCGGAGATATATTTCCAAGTCAGGACGGTGAGTGACTTGGAGGGAAATGTCAAGGGGCGATGGTTGGATTCTCTCTTGTTGGAGATGGTCATTGCCTGGCACTTGTGTGGTGTGAATGTTACTTGCCACTTGTCAGCCCAAGGCTGGATATTGTCCAGGTCTTGCTGTATTTAGACATGGACTGCTTCAATATCTGAGCAGTCGTGAATGGTGCTGAACGTTGTGCAATCATCAGCGAACGTCCCCACTTCTGACTTTATGATGGAAGGAAGGTCATTGATGAAGCAGCTGAAGATGGTTGGTCCTAGTACACTACCCTGAGGAACTCCTGCAGTGATGCCCTGGAGAGGAGATGATTGATCTCCAACAACTACAACCATCTTCCTTTGTGCTAGATATGACTCCAACTAGTGGAGAGTTTTCCCCCTGATTCCCATTGACTCCAGTTTTGCCAGGGCTCACTCAGTCAAATGCTGCCTTGATGTCAAGGGCAGTCACTCTCATCTTACCTCAGGAGCTCAGCTCTTTTGTCCATGTTTGAACCAAGGTTGTAATGAGGTCAGGAGCTGAGTGACCCTGGCGGAAACCAAATGGAGCATCAGTGAACAGGTTATTGCTAAGCAAGTGCTGCTTGATAGCATTATTGATGACCCCTTCCAACACTTTACTGATAATCGAGAGCAGACTGAAAGGGTGGTAATGGGCCAGATGTGATTTTTCCAGGTTGGATTTGTCCTGCTTTTTGTATACAGGACATACCTGGGCAATTTTCCACATAGCTGGGTAGATGCCAGTGTTGTAGCTGTACTAGAACAGCTTGGCTAGGGGCACAGCAAGTTCTGGAGAATAAGTCTTCCGTACTATTGTCGGAATGTTGTCAGGGCCCATCCAGTGCCTTCAGCTGTTTCTTGACATCACGTGGAGTGAATCAAATTGGCTGAAGACTGGCATCTGTGATGCTGGTGACCTCCAGAGGAGGCCGAGATGGATCATCCACTCGGCACTTCTGGCTGAAGATTGTAGCTTCAGCCTTATGTTTTGCCCTGATGTGCTGGGCTCCTCCATCATTAAGGATGGGGATATTTGTGGAGCCTCCTCCTCCAGCGAGTTGTTTAATTGTCCACCACCATTCACGACTGGAAGTGGCAGGACTGCAGAGCTTAGATCTGATCTGTTGGTTGTGGGATCATGGCTGCACCTCTCTTTCCACAGGTCGCTCTCTGGGATGCTGCCTGCGGACATCGGGCCTCCTCTCCCTTCTGGCCCCCTAGTCCTCAAAGGAGGTGGTCCCTCCAGCGGAGTAGGCAATCCCCATTTGCTGGAATACAGGTGGCACAGGATAGCGGCCTGCAGGGCGCACTCGACAGAAAGCAGAAAGCCAAAGAGTCCTCCAGAAAACACAGAAAATGCAATGAGCTCTCAGAAAAACATCGACCACCAACTCTCACCTGAACTCCTGCTGACTCACATTGCCCCGGCTCTGGTCGACTATTATCCCCCCACCAGCCCCCCCCGGATGAAGGTTCCAATGAAAACGGGATGTCCTCCTACCCGTGTGGACCATGCGCCGACGGCAAAATTGCACCGGCCAGGTAAAATTTGAGGTAATTACTGTTTTAATGGGCCTAACTGCCCTCTCTAACTGTTGGCAGGCACGCGTCCAACTCCTGCACCTGGCCTGCCGACCGCGAGGTGACATCAGGAGCGCCTTCCCGAGCAATTCCATACGAGTTTGGGTTGGGCGATCCCAGGGCACAAAACCCTGGCTGTGATTTATTATCTGGCTCAAAGATTGGTCAGAAATTAGAGGGCAGGGATTCTGCTTCCTGAATTGTCCAACGGTTTGAACAGGAAATTGAGAGGAGTGTGTTGACACAAATCATTAAATGCTGATTAACTGTAGTAACGTGAGTTACCTACCCTGTACTGAAGCATTCCCGATCTCTTTAATGCTTTGTAAACATTGTTCTTTGTCTCTCTTTATCTCGTTTAGAATTTCACATTCAGGATGCAGCTTACCCAGGGCCTAAATGAGGTGAGACAAACGCAGTTAGGACATATTCACTTCACTGAGTTGGCTATTCCTATATCTGTTGCTTTAATCGATTAACCCCAGTTGTTTAAGCACAGCTGGCAAAGTTGTCTAGAATCCCTGTTTATGTTCAGCCCAAAGAAGTCTTGACTTTCTGAGTGTAAGAATTCTTAGGTGGCAAATTTTCTGACGAAGATACATATTAGACTCGAAACGTTAGCTCTGTTTCTCACTCTCCACAGGCTCTGCCGAGACTTCTGAGTTTTTTTTTCCAGCATTTTCTGTTTTTATTTCAGATCTCCAGAAACGGTAGTATTTTGCTTTTATTATCCCAGGGAAAATAAGACTATTTAGTCCATTTTTTTTTAAAATCATCTCTCTAATAATCTAACTCTCACATTTTAATCTCCAGCTGCATTTTTAGTGTGCTTAACAAGATGCTAGACATTACTCAAAACAATACTCTTCCTCCTGAGTCAGGAGTTAGGGGAGCAAGTCCCATTACAGAGGCTTGAGCTCATACTATCAGCTGGTACAGTGCAGTGCAGAGGAAATGTTGCACTGTTGGAGCAGCTGACATTAAAGCTGGGGTCCCATCTACTCTCTCAGATCCTGAAGAAACAGAGCAAACCCACGAGCGCTACCACCTAGAAGGACAAGGGCAGCAGAGAGATGGGAACGCCACCACCTGGAAGTTTCCCTCCAAACCACTCACCATTCTGACTTGGAAATATATCGCTGTTCGTTCACTGTCGCTGGATCAAAATCTTGGAACTCCCTCCCTAACAGCACTGTGGGTGTACCTACACCTCATGGACTGCAGTGGTTCAGGAAGGCAGTGATGGGTAAAAGGACCTTGGTGCGAGTTAGGACATGACCAGCAGATTTTTGGATGACCTCAATTGTACAGAGGGTAGAATGTGGGAGGCCTATTGGAATAGTCGAGCCTAGGGGGTAACAAAGGCATGATGAGGGTTTCAGCAGCAGATGAGGTGAGACAGGGATAACGCTGGGGAATGATACGGAGGTGGAAGTAAGGGCAACTAGTGATGGGCAATAAATGCTGCCCCAGCTAGCCACACCCACATCCCACAAACGAACAAAAGAAAGGCCACTTATATTTCTATAGCCCCTACAACAAAACAGGAGCATTAAAAAGCAAAATTTGACACTGAGCCACATGACGAGATATTTGGACAAGTGAATGAAAACTTAGTTAAAGGGGAGGATTTTAAAGAGTGTCTTAAAGGAGGAGAGAGAGGCGGAGAGTTTGAGGGAGGGAATTCCAGAGCTTGGGGCTGAGGTAGCTGAAGGCACAGCCACCAAATGTGGAGCGATTAAAATCGGGAATGCACCAGAGAGCAGGATTTGGGAAGCGCCATTATCTCGGAGCGAGAGGAGCTTACAAAAATAGGGAGGGCCAAGGTCATGGTTGGATTTGAGAAGAAGGATGAGAATTTTAAAATCGACACGTTGGTCAAGCAGAAGCCAGTGTAACCCAGCAAGCACAGGAGTGATGGGTAAAAGGACCTTGGTGCGAGTTAGGATATGGCCAGCAGATTTTTGGATGACCTCAATTGTACAGAGGGTAGAATGTGGGAGGCCTATTGGAATAGTCGAGCCTAGGGGGTAACAAAGGCATGATGAGGCTTTCAGCAGCAGATGACGTAAGGCAGGGATAACGCTGGGGAATGATACGGAGGTGGAAGTAAGTGGCCTTATGATGACAAGGTTGGAATCTGACGGCGGGGTCAAATGTGGGACTGAGGTTATAAACAGTCTGGTTCAGCCTCAGACAGTTACCAGTGGGGGGATGGAGTCAGTAACTCAGGAATAGATTTTGGAGTGGGTGAAGGGGGTCGAATGCACTGGATTCAGTCTTCCTCATCTTTAATTGGTGAGAATTTCTGCTCACCCAACACTGGATATTGGATAAGCAGTCTGATCATTTACAGTGGAGGGGCTGAGAGAGGTGGTGAGGTAGAGCTGGGTGTACTCAGTGTACATGTCGAAACAAATCTGTTTTTAGATGTCACTGAGGGGCTGCATGTCGATGAGAATTGGAGGGGTGCAGGGAGAGATTTTTGGGGGACACCAGAGGGTACAGTGTATGAGCAGGAAGAGAAACCATTACAAGTGATACTCCGGATATAATTAGATAGATATGAAAAGGTCCAAGCGAGAAAGGTTCACTAATGTCCTTCCGGGAAGGAAATCCGCCATCCTTTCCTGGACACGTGACTCCAGACCCACAGCAATGTGGTTAACTTTTACTTGCCCTCTGAAATGGCCTAGCAAGCCACTCAGTTGTATCAAAATGCTACAAAATCCCAAAAAAGGAATGAAACTGGGTAGACCACCCAGCATCAACCTAGGCACCAGAAACAACAACGGCAAACTATTGACCCTGCAAAGTCCTCCTTACTAACACCTGGGGGCTAATGCCAAAATTGGGAGAGCTGTCTCACAGGCTAGTCAAACAACAGCCTGTCATAGTCATCCTCACAGAGTCATATCTTATAGATAATGCCCCAGACACCGCCTTCACCATCCCTGGGTATGTCCTGTCCCACCGGCAGGACAGACCCAGCAGAGGTGCTGGCACAGTGGTATACAGTCGGACGGGAGTTTCCCTGGGAGTCCTCAACATAGAGTCCAGTCACCACAAAGTCTCATGGCATCAGGCCAAACTTGAGCAAGGAAACCTCCTGCTGATTATTACATACCGCCCTCCTCAGCTGATGAATCAGTGCACCTCCATGTTGAACACCACTTGGAGGAAGTACTGAGGGTGGCAAGGGTGCAGAATGTACTCTGGGTGGGGGAACTTCAATGTCCATCACCAAGAGTGGCTCGGTAGCACCATTACTGACCGGGCAGGCCAAGTCCTAAATGACATAGCTGCTGGGCTGGGTCTAGATGCATCTGTCCATGACAGTATCGGTAGGAGTGACCACCGCACAGTCATTGTGGAGACGAAGTCCCACCTTCACATTGAGGATACCCTCCATCGTGTTGTGTGGTACTACCACTGTGCTAAATGGGATAGATTTCAAACAGATCTAGCAACACAAGACTGGACATCCATAAGGCACTGTGGGCCATCAGCAGCAGCAGAATTGTACTCAAACACAATCTGTAACCTCATGGCCCAGCATATCCCCCACTCTACCATTACCATCAAGCCAGGGGATCAACCCTGGTTCAATGAAGAGTGCAGGAGGGCATGACAGGAGCAGCACCAGGCATACCTAAAAATGAGGTGTCAACCCGGTGAAGCTATAACACAGGGCTACATGCGTGCCAAACAGCAAGTGATAGACAGAGCTAAGCAATCCCACAACCAATGGATCAGATCTAAGCTCTGCAGTCCTGCCACATCCAGTCGTGAATGGTGGTGGACAATTAAACAACTCACTGGAGGAGGAGGCTCCACAAATATCCCCATCCTCAACGATGGGGGAGCCCAGCACATCAGTGCAAATTATAAGGCTGAAGCATTTGCTACAATCTTCAGCCAGAAGTGCCCAGTGGGAGATCCATCTCGGCCTCCTCCGGAGGTCCCCAGCATCACAGATGCCGGTCTTCAGCCAATTCGATTCACTCCACATGATGTCAAGAAACGGCTGAAGGCACTGGATACTGCAAAGGCTATGGGCCCTGACAATATTCTAGCAATAGTACTGAAGACTTGTGCTCCAGAACTTGCTGAACCCCTAGCCAAGCTGTTCCAGCTATGTGGAAAATTGCCCAGCTATGTCCTGTACAGAAAAAGCAGGACAAATCCAACCCGACCAATTACTACCCCATCAGTCTACTTTCCATTAGCAGTAAAGTGATGGAATCGGTCATCAGCAGTGCCACCAAGCAGCACTTGCTTAGCAATAACCTGCTCACTGATGCCCAGTTTGGGTTCCACCAGGGCCATTCAGCTCCTGACCTCATTACAGCCTTGGTTCAAACATGGACAAAAGAGCTGAACTCCTGAGGTGAGGTGACACTGACTGCCCTAAACATCAAGGCAGCATTTGACCGAGTGTGGCATCAAGAAGCCCTAGCAAAACCGGAGTCAATGGGAATCAGGCGGAAAACTCTCCGCTGGTTGGAGTCATACCCAGCAGAAAGGAAGATGGTTGTGGTTGTTGGAGGTCAGTCATCTCAGCTCCAGAACATCACTGCAGGAGTTCCTCAGGATAGTGTCCTCGGCCCAACCATCTTCAGCTGCTTCATCAATAACCTTCCTTCCATCATAAGGTCAGAAGTGGGGATGTTCGCTGATGATTGCACAATGTTCAGCACCATTTGCAACTCCTCAGATACGGAAGCAGTCCATGTCCAAATGCAGCAAGAGCTGGACAATATCCAGGCTTGGGCTGACAAGTGGCAAGTAACATTCGCGCCACACAAGTGTCAGGCAATGACCATCTCTAACAAGAGAGAATCCAACCATCGCCCCTTGATGTTCAGTGGCACAATTATCACTGAATCAGCCACTATCAACATCCTGGGGGTTACCATTGACCAGAAACTGAACTGGACTAGCCACATAAATACTGTGGCTATAAGAGCAGGTCAGAGGCTAGGAATAGTGCAATGAGTAACATACCTGACTTCCCAAAGCCTGTCCACCATCTACAAGGCACAAAAGGAGTGCGATGGAATACTCCCCACTTGCCTGGATGAATGCAGCTCCCACAACATTCAAGAAGCTTGACACCATCCAGGACAAAGCAGCCCGCTGGATTGGCACCCCATCCACAAACATTCACTCCCTCCACCACCGCCGCACAGTAGCAGCAGTGTGTCCGATCTACAAGATGCACTGCAGGAATTCACCAAGGCTTCTTCGACAGCACTTTCCAAACCTACCACCTCTACCATCTAGAAGGACAAGGGCAGCAGATAGATGGGAACACCACCACCTAGAAGTTCCCCTCCAAGTCACTCACCATCATGACTTAGAAATATATCGCCGTTCCATCACTGTCGCTGGGTTCACACCACATGGGCTGCAGCGGTTCAAGAAGGCAACTCACCACCACCTTGTCAAGGGCAGCTAGGGATGGTCAATAAATGCTGGCCAAGCCAGCGACTCCCACACCCATGAATGAATAATAAAAAACACAAGTGTCAGGCAATGACCACCTCCAACCATCGCCCCTTGATGTTCAATGGCATTACCACCCCTGGATCCCCCACAATCAACATCTTGGAGGTTACCATTGGCCAGAAGCTGAACTGGACTAGCCATATAAATACTGTGGCTACAAGAGCAGGTCAGAGGCTAGGAATCCTGCAGCGAATAACTCACCTCCTGACTCCCCAAAGCCTGTCCACTATCTACAAGTTACAAGTCAGGAGTGTGATGGAATACTCCCCATTTACCTGGATGAATGCAGCTCCCATAACACTCAAGAAGCTTGACACCATCCAGGACAAAGCAGCCTTCCATAAACATTCACTCCCTCCACCACCAACGCACAGTAGCAGCAGTGTGTACCATCTACAAGATGCACTGCAGGAATTTACCAAGGCTCCTTTGACAGCATCTTCCAAACCCACAACCACTACCATCTAGAAGGACAAGAGTAGCAGATAGATGGGAACACCACCACCTGCAAGTTCCCCTTCAAGTTACTCACCATCCTGACTTGGAAATATATCGCCGTTCCTTCACTGTCGCTGGGTCAAAATCCTGGAACTGCCTCCCTAACAGCACTGTGGGTGCACCTACACCACATGGACTGCAGCGGTTCAAGAAGGCAGCTCACCACCACCTTCTCAAGGGCAACGATGGGCAAGGAATGCTGACCGAGTGAACAACGCCCACATCACATGAATGAATTTTTATTAAAACTCTTTAGAGCTTCCTGAGGTCATGAACAGTGCTATAAAAATGCAAGGCTTTCTTTCTTTTGACACATAAGATAGAGAATTGTCTATTGCAAAGTTTAATGCCTGTCATTAACACAACCTGAGTAAACACAGTTATCATTGCTGCAGCTTCCACCATTGTGTCTGGTAGAACATTCCATACCGTAATAAACATCAGTGTAAAAAATATAATCCACTTTGCATCGCTTTTTGGGAATCGAGTTACTGAACAGTTGAAATAGAGGTTTCCACATTTCAAACTATTTTATAAGTTATTCTTTCACAAGGTGCCAGGATCGCTGGCTGGGCCAGCATTTATTGCCCACCCCTAATTGCCCTTGAGAAGGTGGGGGTGAGCTGCCTTCTTGAGCCGCTGCAGTCCATGTGGTGCAGGTACACCCACAGTGCTGTTAGGGAGGGAGTTCCAGGATTTTGACCCAGCGACAGTGAAGGAACGACGATATATTTCCAAGTCAGGATGGTGAGTGACTTGGAGGGGAACTTCCAGACGGTGGTGTTCCCATCTATCTGCTGCCCTTGTCCTTCTAGATGGTGGAGGTCTTGGGTTTGGAAGGTGTTGCTGAAGGCCGGCACCAGCTCTCTTGGAGATTCCTGATCTCAAGACATCTCAAAGCACTTTACAGCCAATGAAGTAATTTTTAAGTGTAATCATTGTTGGAAGGTAGGAAACACAGCGGCCAAATTGTGCACAGCAGGATCCCACCAGCTGCAGCATGATAATGGCCGGATAAACTGCTATTTATGATGTTGTTTTGAGGGTTAATTATTTGCCAGGACACCAGGGGATAGATCACCTGCCCTTCTTCATGATAGCACCACAGGATATTTTACATCCACCTGAGAGGGCAAACAGGGCCTCGGTTTAACATCTCATCCGAAAGGCATCAACTCCAACCCGCAGCCGGAGGGAGGCAGGGGCGCGGGGGTTATCATTGCAGGCTCATACCCTAAGAAGGAGGTCCGGGGGGGGGTGGGGGGTTGTGGGGGGGGGGGGGGGGGGGGGGGGGGGGGTGCACAACAATCCCCAACAATCCCCCCCCCCACCCCCCCACAGAGAGGTTTCCCCCAATCCCGCGGTGGCCGACTGTCCCTGGCGTCATCCAAAATTTTAATTTCTCAATGCCTGTCTGAGGGACCCTCCAGTTGGAGGCACCCCTCCCCCCCCCCACCTCCCCCCACCCCCCTCCGAGGTCCCCTTCCTACCTAAGCTGCACCCATCTCTCTAGGTGGCGCTGCTGAGGGCTTCGGAGCTGCCAGTCCTCTGATTGCATAGAGGAGCCCGTCCTCTGTCCTTAACTTGGCAGCGAGTCCACAAGCTACCCATGAGGACAACTGCCTGTGGCAAAGCCACCACGCCAGTCCCGCAGCTGGCAAGCCCGGGTTGAGACCCTCTTGTCTCCCCGAATATTTAGAATTCCTCCCTCCCGCCAAATCATCTTCGCCCCCCTCCCCCCCCTCTCTCTCTCTCTCTCTTTTAAAAAGCTGCTAGTAGTACTTGCTTGGCTAAGCTTTAGGTCACCAGTCCAGATAGTTTGTGTGTGTGTGTGTGTGGCACGGTGTCAAATTTTTATCCGATAATTATTGCTCCTGTGTAGAGCCTTGGGCCATTTTTTCTGCTTTCACGGCGCTATATAAATGCAAGCTATTGTTGTTGTCGTTGTTGTGGGAAGTAAGGTCATCGGAATCCCATAGTCCACACCTCCCCAGAAAATATGCAGCCATGGGGAGGTTAAAATACCTCCATAGCTTACTGCTCCCCCTCCCCAACAAATAGCGATTTACATTGACTCCGAGTTACCTTCTATTCCTCCCGTCTGTTGCCTCAAGGCAAAATAAAACCCAGCAAAATATATTTCTTCCTAATTTCTCATTATGTTTGAGGCGTGTGGATTCCTATATTGGCAAGCCAAGGTTAAACAGCTTGATCACTTCGAGTACTTGAACCCCGGTCTCTCAAGCCCCTTTTGGTTTTCTGTCACAGCTCCCTTCCTCGGATTTTAAGAGCTGATTGACCAAATCAGGAAAAAAGACGGACAGACAAAACGGAGCTAGTAATCCAATAAATTGTTATCTATGTTTGTACTGTGCTTTTGCTAAGCCAGTGATTTTGCTTTGAACGATTGTGCTCTGATAGTTGCCAGAACGCAATAGATCCCTTCAACAGTGCGGAATATTCAAAGGTAAGACACTTTGATTCAACTTCTCCTCACAGTGCCCAGCCCCTCAGACCCTCCTTTAAAGCTGCATGGGGTGGTGCCGGGTTGTGTCGAAAGCCAATGCTGTGCCGGTGGGCAAGAATACTCACAGTTCCCGCAAGGAAGATAGCACACCAGGCACAGCCCCAGCTGAGCCTCTTCATGTCGGGAGCAAGCTGAGGTCTGAAATGCCCCCATCCACTGAGGTGCATGTCAGTGTGATGGGTGCCACCCACTTCTGTCCCACCTCCCCACTCCCCGCCCCTCCCTGCCCCCACCCCCCAACATCCCTCCCCTCCTTCCAGCTAGGAGTGTAAGTTGTCAAAATTGCAGGTCAGCAGATAATGCAGGGAGCAATAAAAAGTGGCAAAGGGTGGCCTTCACCTTTGGTCAATGGTAAGTGATGAGTTAACAGAAAGGCATGTCAATGGAGAGGGTGAAATCTATTGATATGGGCAATTAGGGCTCAGCACAATCATAAACCATAGTATTTTCGAATGATCATTTACTTTATGATATTGTTGGTGTACTGGCACCTCAGAGTGTTAATCCTTTGTTTCCCCTAGCTGTCATGTTATGTTTTCTTCCATCTTCCAACCACCCAGCCCTCCGCCTACCCTATTAGATTTTGACTGAGGGAATGGTCTGATGACTAAAACTGTCTCTGAGACCGTGGCCAAAGCAGATCTTTGGCCAGCTACTCAGGCTGCCGTCTACAGGTTGTGGGTTTAAGCCCCACTCTACAGTAACACTGTGCCCAAAATTTCATCTGACACTCCCGGTGCAGTGCTGAGGGAGAGCTGCACTGTTGGAGGTGCTGTCTTCCGGCTGAGATGTTAAAACACCTGTCTTCCCTCTCAGGAGTGTGTCAAAGACCCAAAGGCACTGCTTCCAAGGAGAGCAAAGTGTCCTGGACAATATTTATCCCTCAGTCTCAAATAGATTATCTGGTCATTTTTATGTTGTGGGATCTTGCTGTGTAAAAATTGACCATAACATTACAACAGTTCTAAAAAGCACTTGATTGACTTTTGAGGTAATGAAAGGCGCTAATAGAAACGTAAGTTCTTTCTTTATGTCCAACCTGCATGTAGGCCATCTACAATAGCCTCATGCTCTCCCTAGGAGGTGGCGTGAGATCCTGGTAGGTGACCTCACAAGAGAGGGTCACTATGAGTCAATGTTGTTCAATAAGGGCCTCCCATATGAGCTTCTCAGTTCATTGTCCACCACACTGACAACATTCACTGTGGCTTCTTATTTGTGAAGTTCTTGGGACAGAAGCAGTTATATATTCAGCCAGAGGCATTTAGAATTAGAATGCACCAGCTGTTAAACATGGATCCTCTTCCTAGCACACTCTCTCTGCTGGTTCATGCGTGTATGGTAGCCTCAGGTGGACAAAATGCACAATGTATAATATAATATAAAAATATAATAATTCTCACAATATTATGGTGACTTATTGTAAAAGTAAATTAATAGCGGGGATTGGATAGTTTGTGTGTGTGTGTGTGTCTGTGTGTAACTTAATTGAATTAGAGACAGCTGATCTGGAGATTTTGACTCATGAAAAGAAGCTAGGTTTGAAATGCTAAATAGGTAAACATGGTTGAAGTTTTAGAATGTGAGGCGAGGAGAATTTGCATTTTTAGACAAATCAAGGTAGTGTGAATTTAATGGTAGGATGTTACACCTAGCCAGAGAAGCTAGGCCAAGCAGTGTGTTTATTTTTCCCAAAGGTTACTGATAATATTGGCACCATGCAATGCGTTATATAATGAGATAAGTAAAGCTCCAAAGAGATATGGGAACAATGGAATGTGCATTAACAGCGAGAAAAATGCATAAAGGAAATTGAAGCAATTTGTCAGTGAAGGCATTACAAGACCTACCAGAATAAATTAGGGATGGGCAATAACAGCCAGCCAAGCCAGTGTCCCCCACATGCCTTAAATTAATTTTAAAAATTGTCCCCATCACCTTTTCAGGTAGTGCATCCCAGATCACACAACTCACCGAGTAAAAGCAACTCCCCTAAGTTCACATAGGAATACTGAGATTCAGCAACACAAGCAGACCATTCAGCCCCTCAAGCCTGATGCACCATTCAACGAGTTAATGGCCGGTCTGCCACCTAACTTCATCTACATGTCTTTGCCACGTATCCATAAATAACTTTGGTTAATAAAAATCTGTAAATCAGATTTAAAATTAACAATTTATTTTATTTATTCGTTCATGGGGTATGGGCGTCGCTGGCTGGGCCGGCATTTATTGCCCTTCCTAGTTGCCCTTGAGAAGGTGGTGGTGAGCTGCCTTCTTGAACCGCTGCAGTCCATGTGGTGTAGGTACACCCACTGTGCTGTTAGGGAGAGAGTTCCAGGAATTTGGCTCAGCAACAGTGAAGAAATGGCGATATATTTCCAATCAGGATGATAAGTGACTTGGAGGGGAACTTCCAGGTGCTGGTGTTCCCATCTATCTGCTGCCCTTGTCCTTCTCGCTGATAGCGGTCGTGGGTTTGGAAGGTGCTGTCGAAGGATTCTTGGTGAGTTCCTGCAGTGCATCTTGTAGATGGTACACACTTCTGTCCCTGTGCATCGGTGGTGGAGGGAGTGAATGTTTGTGGATGTGGTGCCAATCAGGTGGCTGCTTTGTCCTGGATGGTGTCAAGCTTCTTTAGTGTTGTTGGAGCTGCACTCATCCAGGCAAGTGGGGAGAGTATTCCATCACACTCCTGACTTGTGTCTCCTGCTACAGTAAACAAACTTTCAACATTTACCACATCTCAAGCCTTTCAAGAGTTTTATATGTTTCAATAAGATCATTTCCCACTTTTCTAAACACCATTGAATATAGGCCCATCCTACTTCATTTTAGTTTATACTTTCAACTTCCTTAGGGAACAAAAGGCTTGGTGCCTGCAAGGTCCTCTTGCTTTATGAAACAAGTCAATCTCTACAAGAGAGCTGTTACTGGTACAAACCTATTGTGGCTATAAAACAAATCTGGCAAGAGTTATCTCATTATTATCTAATCTTTTCATATTTGTGCTGAGACAGACTTTATAACTGATACAGTAAAATTATTTCTGGAATCACCAGGGTTACTTTCAAACTTCCCATCTCACTCCTCACGATTTCATCCTCTTGTCCCCCCCTTCTTGGTAATTCCTTCCCGGGATGTGGGAATCGCTGGCCAGGCCAGCAATTATTGCCCATCCCTAATTCCCCCCTCATGATTTTGAACATCTCTCTCAAATCTCCTCTTAGCCTTCTTCTCTCCAAGGGGAACAGTCCCAACCTCTCCAATCGATCCTCATAACTGAAGTTTCTCATCCCTGGAACCATGTTTGTAAACATATTCTGCACTCTCTCCAATGTGTTCATATCCTTCCTTTAATAGGCTGATAGACTCATAGACTCATAGATGTTTACAGCACAGAAGGGGGCCATTTGGCCCATCGAGTCTGTGCCGGTCAACAAAGATTTGACAACACTAATCCCATTTCCCAGCGCTTGGTCCATAGTCCTGGAGGCTATGGCAATGCAAGTGAATATCTAAATACTTCTTAAATGTTACTAGAGTTTCTGACTCAACCACTCAGGACTGCACACAATGCTCTACCTGAGGTCTAACGACTGTCTTATATAAATTCAGCATAACCTCCTTTCTCTTGTATTCTATGCCCCTATTAATAAAGCCCAGGATACTATATGCTTTATTAACTGCTCTCTTCACCTGTCCTGCCACCTTCAATGATCTATGCACTTATGCACCCAAGTCTTTCTGCTCCTGCTCCCCTTTCAGAATTTCACCCCTTATTTTATATTGTCTGTCCATGTTCCTCCTGTCCAAAATGCATCACCTCCCACTTCTCCACATTGAACTTCATCTGCCACCTATCTGCCCACTCCAGCTACTTGTCTATTTCCTCTTGAAGTTCCACACCGCCCTCCTTGCAGTTTACAATGCTCCCAAGCTTTGTATCATCCGCAAACTCTGCACGCCAAGATCTAGATCATTAATATATATCAGGAACAGCAAGGGTCCCAATACTGACCCCTGGGGAACTCCACTACAAACCTTCCTCCAGCCCGAGAAATGTCCATTGACCATTAGTCTCTGCTTCCTATCTTTCAGCCAATTTTGTGTACACGTTGATACTGTCCCTTTTATCCCATGAGCAATAACTTTTTTCACAAGTCTGTTGTGTGGCACTGTATTGAGTGCCTTTTGAGGGTTCATGTGTACCATATTGGCAACATTACCCTCATCGACTTTTTCTGTTGCCTGTTCAAAAACTCCATCAAGTTGGTTGAACGTGATTTCCCCTTTAAAAATCCATGCTGGCTCTTCCTTATCAACCCATATTTTTCCATTTTATTTTATTTTCTTTTATCCCGAATAATTGCTTCTAGAATCTTTTCCATCACTGTCATTAAACTGACTGGCCTGTAATTGCTGGGCTTATTCTACAACCTTTTTGGAACAAGGGCGCAATGTTTGCAATTCTCCAGTTCTCTTACTTGTAACTCAACCTCACATAACCTCTCATTACAAATGCATCATCCTAACACCTTGAACCTTTAATCTCTTAGCCCTCACAGGCAAGCTGTCTCTAGTAACCTTACCCCTGTTGAATTAACCCTGGATGCGTGTACATACATACATACGCACGCACACACGTGTGCACACAGACACACATATGCGCATGCACACACATGCACACACATGTGCACACACACACGCGCGCATACACACAGGAATGCGCACACACACACGCGTGCACACAGGCGCACACACACACACACACACACATGTGCACACACACACGCCCATACACACAGGAACGCGCGCACACACACGCACGCATGCACACAGGCACACACACACACACACACACACATACACACACACAGACACACACACACACACACACACACACACGTGCACACACATACAACCGCGTACACACAGGCACGCATGCACACACACGCACACACATACACACTTTTCTTTACCTTCACAGAAACCAACATAATCCCAAAAAATAAAAAAAAATCTCTCATCACACCTGTTTCAATGGAGGGTGCAGGAGGGCATGCCAGGAGCAGCACCAGGCATACCTAAAAATGAGGTGTCAACCTGGTGAAGCTATAACACAGGACTACTTGCGTGCCAAACAGCATAAGCAGCAACTGATAGATAGAATTAAGCAATTTCACAACCAACAGATCAGATCTAAGCTCTGCAGTCCTGCCACATCCAGTTGTGAATGGTAGTGGACAATTAAACAATTCACTTGAGGAGGAGGCTCCACAAATATTCCCATCCTCAATGATGGAGCAGCCCAGCACCTCTTGTGGAAGAGTCTGGAACCAGAGGGCAAAATCTCAGAGTAAGGGATTGCCCATTTAAGACAGAGCTGAGGAGCAATTTCTTCTCTCAGGGGGTAGTGAATCTGTGGAATTCTTTATTGCAGAGGGCTGTAGAGGCTGGGTTGTTAAGTATATTCAAGCATGAGAGAAACAGATTTTTAATCAGTAAAGGAATCAAGGGTTATGGGGAAAAGGCAGGAAAGTGGAGTTGAAGATTATCAGATCAGCCCTGATCTAATTGAAAGGCGGAGCAGACTCGATGGGCCGAATGGCCTACTTCTGCTCCTACGTCTTATGGTCTTTTGTCTCATTGAGAAGGTGATGGTGAACTGCCTTCTGGAACCTTCTTGCAGCCCACGTACTGTTGGTACACCCACAGTGCTGTTCGGGAGGGCGTTCCAGGATTTTGACCCAGCGACACTGAAGGAATGACTCATGTATGTATAAGTTGGGGTAGTGTGACTAGGACAGACACTCGGAGGCAATGGTGCCCATTGGTCAGCCCTTCTAGTTGGTGGAAGCCGCAGGTTTGGGAGGTGCTGCCAATTGAAGGTGCTACCTTGAACTGGGATATAGTGCAATGGTGCCCTTTAGTTATAGTGACTGTCCTTAATGCACAAGCTCCCATGGTGAATGTTGGCACACTTCCTTCCAATGTCACATACGTTCACTTCCTAGCTGCATAGCCGTTATAAGGAGGAAGCCCTGGGCCATTACTTCACTCCTCCTTGGTCATCCTAACCTGAGATTGTCAACTCCCAGAGTTATCCTGATCTTTCCAGGATATAAACTTTAATCTTCTGGACACGCCCGCAAGCAACACCTAGGAGAATAAAGACAAGGATATCGAAAAAAAAAAGGTGTGCTTCTTTTCATTTCCTTTGTTTATTCATTGTAAAAATATTAGAGAATGGATTTAAAAGTCGGCTTGCCTGGCAACCAAGCATCATAGAAATGTAGAAACATAAAAAATAGGAGCAGGAGTAGGTCATTCAGCCCTTCAAGTCTGCTCCGCCATTCAATATGATCATGGCTGATCCTCTATCTCAAC
This sequence comes from Isurus oxyrinchus, assembly GCA_026770705.1. Lineage (NCBI taxonomy): Eukaryota > Metazoa > Chordata > Chondrichthyes > Lamniformes > Lamnidae > Isurus > Isurus oxyrinchus. Next base: position 19,077,655 of record JANJGN010000003.1, on the reverse strand, counting down.
GCCATAGTCCCGCGCTCTCTCCCCATACCCCTTGATGCCTTTAGAGTCCAGAAATCTATTTCCTTCTTAAATATATTCTGTGACTTGGCCTCCATGTGCCTCTGTGGTAGAGAATTCCACAGGTTCACCACCCTCTAGGTGAAGAAGTTTCCCCTCAGTCTTCTGAGTTTCTTCTCAGTCCTAAATGCCCTACCCCATAGCCTGAGATTGTGACCCCTTGTTCTAGATCTCCCCCCTCCCCCACCCCCAGCCAGAGAAAACATCACCTCTGCATCCAGTCTGTCCAGCCCTGTAAGAATTTTATGCATTTCAATGACATCCCCTCTCATTCTTTTGAACTCCGGTGAATAGAGGTCTAGTCAACCCAATCTCTCCTCATCGTCCAATGAGGATAACTTTCCGTTTGATGTGGAAAGGCGGAACACCACCAGGATGGGCGTGTCAGATGACCAATGGCAGGAGAGTGGGGGTTTGGAATGGCAGCAGAGTGGAGGTGGGAGATGATGAAAGCTCCAAGAATCTGTCCAATCAGTTGGTCTAGCCTAACTGTTGCTTCAACAGAAGACCAACTATCTCAGTGAGGATCAAAAAGGGGGTCTTCCGATCCTCTGCCTGGCAGCTGACCTGAAATTCCATCAAAATAAGAGAGCTTGAGATGAGAGAGTGATTTTCCAGGGGGAGTTTCGATGGCTGTGTTTGATTGACAGTTTTATGAGCTTTGAGGGGAGTTTTTTTTTCAAGAGGCATTTGAATGGCTTTTTTTTTTAATTTCTGAGCATTTCAAAGATTTTCCTAGTGTTGTTATATGGTTCATGAGTTCTATACATAGTGGCTACCAGTTGAGTGGTCATAGAGGGGGCATAAGGGGGAATGGGAGATATAGGGGGTATAGAGAGGGCATAAGGGTGGGTGAGATAGTGAAGAAGGTGAGAGGTGAGGGCCAGGAGGCCCAACAGCCACGTAGAGAACTGGGCCGATGTCCCAGTGAATGGGGGCGGGCCTTCTATCCTGTCTGACTCAGCATCCACCTGCCTCTGTACCCGTCTGGGACCTGCCTCAGGAGGTGGCAGCCATGACTCCAAGCCCATCCTCAACCCCGGAAGACAAAAATTCTGGGCGAACAGGCTGGCTTTTAGAATTTGGTAATGTGACATCGGTAAACGGCCCACCTTGTCTTGCCCCGGACTGGAAGCTCAAATATCCAGCCCTACGTCACTTTTCCGAGGGTCCTCATCACAGGAAATAAGCCCCTCTGTATCTACCCTATCAAATCCTTTTAACACATTGAAGCACCTCAGTCAGATCACCCCTCAATCTTCCACACTGTAGGGAATACAAGCCAAGTTTGAGCAACCTGCCCTTGTAATTTAACATCTCCAACCCTGATATCATAGCAGATAAGGGAAGTAAGCAGGTGACAACATTTAAGGAGTGCTGATCGCCAGATAATGAAGTTGTATGGTAATCATATAACTCGTGCAAATGCCAAGGCAATCGATAGGGCAAAAAGCCAACTATGTGGGAATGAGGATAGATCTAAGAGAGATAAATACCAACACAGCCAGAAGAGGTTGAGCAATATGTAAAAGGAGTGATCGACTGGACTCAGAAGAGTTATTCTCCCTTAAAAAATAAGAACCAACTTGCCCAGAATGAGATGCCAAGGATAAACAAAAGGGTGGGGATAAAATTGTACTTAAGGAGAGAATTGATGCCGTGTATAACATTACTTCATAGAATATACAAGACAGAAACAGGCCTTTTAACCCGAGTATAAACCCAATGTTTATGCCCCACATGGAACCTCCGCCCAAACCATCTTCTACTAACCTGACCAGCTCATGATTCATAAGATCATAAGAAACAGGAGTGGGCCATTCGGCCCATCCAGCCTGGTCTGCCGCCATTCATTAAGATTGTGGCTGATCTGATTGTGGCCTCAATCCACTTTCCTGTCTTCGCCAACACCACCCCCCCCCCCCCCCCCCGCCCCACCACCCCCATAACCCTTGACTCCCTTGTCGATCAAAAATCTGTCCGACTCAGCCTTGAATAGCTTCAGTGAAGCAGCCTCCACTGCTCACTGGGGAAGGAACTTCCGAAGACTAACGACCCTCTGAGAGAGGAAATTCTTCCTCATCTATGAGTTTAAGGGGAGATCTCTTACATTGAAACTAGTCCTGGATCTCCCCATAAGGGGAAACATCCTCTCAGCTATCAAGCCCACTCAGAATCTTATGTGTTTCAATAAGATCACCTCTCACTTTCCTAAACTCCAATGAGTATAGGCCCAACCCTCATAAGGCAAACTCTTCTCTCCTATGTGTGTCTATCTAAATGCACCCATTCCTTGTGGCAGCAAATTTGACATTCTAACCGCTCTTTGATTTTAGAAATCTCTCCCGAACTCCTGACTGGATTCATTAGTGACTATCTCACACTTGTGCACCCCCATCCCGGCCACCCCCCTCCAGTTTTTGATCTCTCCTCACAAGTAGAAACGGCATCTCTACATCGACCCTGTCAAACTCTCTCATTATGCGAAGGACCCCGATCGGGCCACCCTGATCTGTCTTCTCTTTTCTAGAGTAAATAAACAAGGTGGAGGGGTTGATAAAAGAAAATATGATGATCTTAGGAAAGACAAAGCGTGAATAGCAAAGCATATAAGTAAATATAGTGAAATATTCTATCGTTGTAGAAAGAGAATGAAGATAGGGATATGGGCCACTGAGGGAATGGGAAAGCGAAACCATATTATCAGAATGGAACAGATAATTTGCCTTGCTTTCACTGAAGAGGCTTGTTAAAAGAATTAGATCTGTTGAAGGAACCAAGAAGAATATTACATGGAAAACATAGGAAACAGGGGAAGGAGTAGGCCATTCAACCCCTTGAAAGGCAGCCCCTTCCTGCTTTCAACTAGGTCATGACTGATCTTCTACCTCAATGCCATCTGCCCGCAGTTTCCCACATCTCTTGATGTCATTGGTGTCCGGAAATCTATCTCTCGCTGCTTTGAACATACTCAATGACTGAGCCTCCGCAGCCCGCTGGGGGCAGAGAATTCCCAAACTTCACCACCCTCTGAGTGAAGGAACTCCTCCTCGTTTTGGTCCTAAATGGCCAGTCCCTTATTCTGAGACTGTGTTCCCTAGGTTCTAGGCCGTTCAACCAGGGGAAACGTCCTTCCTGCATCTGCTTCCAGTCGAGGAGAGAACCTGGCCGGTGCTGTCCGCCGGTCGTTGAACGGAGCCTTTTATCGTAGGCCTCGGCCGATGCAAGCAGCGACTTAAAGGTGAGCGGCCCAAGGGGAAGGAAGTGAGGAATGGTGCCACCGGACCCATTTACTGGAGTCTGCAGAGTGAGAGGGGAAGATGGCAAGTGAGATTAGAGGAAGAATCGCCCAGGAAGTATTTTCCCTCCTTGGGAGTTTGTTTGCTTGGCTCCGGAGAGCTACCTGGGCTGCTTGGCTGAAGAGATAAACAAGGGCCCGGTGAGCAGAAAAATTATAATTTCAATTCAAAGGTAATTTCCGACCAACTATTTCGAAGCGAAGCCTCTTGATAATGAAGTTTGTTTTGCCTTCAGGTGTTACAATGTAAACTTCATTATCAGAGTAATTGCTTTCAACCAAATGGACTTTTGAATTCAGATGATTGATTCCATCGCCATGCTCCTCTCGCTAACCCCTCCCCCCCGCACCACTAACACTCCAGCTATCACCGTTTCGTTTTCTGCTGCCCAGTGACTGTACTTTTTTCGATCTTGGAGAAGACACATGTCACAATGGAATACCATCCAAACTATGATGTAAGGCCCAGCGCTGTGGTAGAACTCACATTTTCAACACTCACTGGCTTTTAAAAAGAAGAAAGGCTTGGATCTATATAGCAACTTTTATGGCTTGAAAATGTCCCATAGCAACCAGTGCAGCATTTTTAAAGCACCGTTGTAATGCAAGAGATGCGAAAGCCAATTTGAGCACAATCTGAGCAAAGGCTATGGGCCCTGACAACTTTCCAGCAATTGTACTGAAGACTTGTGCTCCAGAACTTGCCGCGCCCCTAGCCAAGCTGTTCCAGTACAGCTACAACACTGGCATCTACCCAGCTATGCGGAAAATTGCCCAGGTATGTCCTGTACACAGAAAGCAGGACAAATCCAACCTGACCAATTACCGCCCCATCAGTCTACTCTCCATCATCAGTAAAGTGATGGAAGGGGTCATCAACAGTGCTATCAACTGGCACTGGCTTAGCAATAACCTGCTCATTGGTGCCCAGTTTGGGTTCCACCAGGGCCACTCAGCTCCTTACCTCATTACAACCTTGGTTCAAACATGGACAAAAGAGCTGAACTCCCAAGGTGAGGTGAGAGTGACTGCCCTTGACACCAAGTGAGTGTGGCATCAAGGAGCCCTAGCAAAACTGGAGTCAATGAGAATCAGGGGGAATACTCTCCGCTGGCTGGAGTCATACCCAGCACAAAGGAAGATGGCTGTGCTTGTTGGAGGTCAGTCATCTCAGCTCCAGGACATCACTGCAGGAGTTCCTCAGGGTAGTGTCCTCGGCCCAACCATCTTCAGCTGCTTCATCAATGACCTTCCTTCCATCATAAGGTCAGAAGTGGGGATGTTCGCTGATGATTGCACAATGTTCAGCACCATTCACTACTCCTCAGATACTGAAGCAGTCCATGTCCAAATGCAGCAAGACCTGGACAATATCCAGGTTTGGGCTGACAAGTGGCAAGTACCATTCACACCACACAGGTGCCAGGCAATGACCATCTCCAACAAAAGAGAATCTAACCATTGCCTCTTGACATTCAATGGCATTACCATCACTGAATCCTCCACTATCAACATCCTGGGGGGTTACCATTGACCAGAAACTGAACTGGACTAGCCATATGAATAATGTGGCTACAAGAGTAGGTAAGAAGCTAGAATTCTGCGGCAAGTAACTCACCTCCTGACTCCCCAAAGCCTGTCCACAATCTACAAGGCACAAGTCAGGAGGGTGATGGAATATTCCCCACTTGCACTGGATGAGTGCAGCTCCCACAGCACTCAAGAAGCTGGACACCGTCCAGGACAAAGCAGCCCACTTGATCAGCACTCCATCCATAAACATTCACTTCCTCCACCACCGACGCACAGCAGCAGCAGATGCACTGCAGGAATTCACCAAGGCTCCTTAGACAGCACCTTCCAAACCCATGACCACTACCATCTAGAAGGACAAGGGCAACAGATACATGGGAACATCACCCCCTGGAAGTTCCCCTCCAAGTCACTCACCATCCTGACTTGGAAATATATCGCCATTCCTTCACTGTCATGTGGGTCAAAATCCTGGAACTCCCTCCCTAACAGCACCGTGGGTGTACCTGCACCTCAAGGACTGCAGCCGTTCAAGAAGGCAGCTCACCACCGCCTTCTCAAGGGCAGCTAGGGATGGGCAATAAATGCTGGGCTAACCAGTGACACCCACATCCCATGAATGAATTTTTAAAAAGGCCAGGTTAGGTAAGAACAGCAGATTTCCTTCTCTGAAGGACATTAGTGAACCAGATGGGTTTTTACAACAATCAGTGATAGCTTCATGGTCACCATGACTGAGGCTAGCTTTATATTCCAGATTTATTACTGAATTTAAATTCCACCTGCTGCTGTGGTAGGATTTGAACCTATGGCCCCAGAGCATTAGCCTGAACCTCTGGGTTATGAGTTCAGTGAACTTACCACTTCACTTCCATCTGTCCAGCCACAGAGATAGGGAGGGCTGTAGGGACTGGAGTAGGTATGGAGAGATGGAGAGTTGTAGGAGCTGCAGAAGGTTACAGAGAAAAACAGGGTTGTAGGGGCTGGAGGAGGTCACAGAGATAGGGAGGATTGTAGACACTGGAGGAGGTCACAGAGATAGGGAAGGCTGTAGGAGCTGGAGGATGCCACAGAAATAGGGAGAGCTGTAGGAGCTGGAGGACGTTACAAAGATAAGGAGGGTTGTAGAGTGGGAGGAGGTTACAGAGATAGGGAGGGTTGTAGGGACTGGAGGAGGTTACAGAGATAGGGAGGGTTGTAGGGACTGGAGGAGGTTACAGAGTTAAGGAGGGTTGTAGGGGCTGGAGGAGGTCACAGAGATAGGGAAGGCTGTAGGAGCTGGAGGGTGTTACAGAGATAGAGAGGGTTGTAGGGACTGGACAAGGTTACAGAGATAGGGAGGGTTGTAGGGGCTGAAGTAGGTCACAGAGATAGGGAGGGCTGTAAGGGCTGGAGGATGTCACAATGATAGAGAGGGCTGTAGGAGGTCACAGAGATAAGGAGGGTTGTAGGGAGTGGAGGGGGTTACAGAGATAGGGAGGGTTGTAGGGGCTGGAGGACTTTACAGAGATTAGGAGAGCTGTAGGAGCTGAAAGAGATTACAGAGATAAGGAGGGTTGTAGGGGCTGGAGGAGGTCACAGAGATAGGGAAGGCTGTAGGAGCTAGAGGATGTTACAGAGATAGAGAGGGTTGTAGGGACTGGATGAGGTTACAGAGATAGGGAAGGCTATAGGAGCGGAAGAGATTACAGAGATGAGGAGGGTTTTCAAGATGGAGGCAGTTGTGGAGATAGGGTGGGATGTAGGGACTGGAGGAAGTTACAGAGAAAGGGAAGGTTGTAGGGACTGGAGGAAGTTACAGAGATAGGGAGGGTTGTAGAGACTGGAGGAGGATTACAGAGAGCGGGAGGTTTGTAGAGACTGGAGGAGTATTACAGAGAGTGGGAGGGTTGTAGGGACTAGAGGAGGTTACAGAGATAGGGGAGGGTTTTTGGGACTGGAGGAGGTTGTGGAGATAGGGAGGGTTGTAGGGACTGAAGGAGGGTACAGAGATAGGGAGGGATGTAGGGACTGGAGGAAGTTACAGAGATAGGGAGGGGTGTAGGGACTAGAGGAGGATTACAGAGAGCAGGAGGATTGTAGAGACTGGAGGATTATTACAGAGAGTGGGAGGGTTGTAGGGACTAGAGGAGGTTACAGAGATAGGGGAGGGTTTTTGGGACTGGAGGAGGTTGTGGAGATAGGGAGGGTTGTAGGGACTGGAGGGGGTTACAGAGATAGGGGAGGGTTTTTGGGACTGGATGAGGTTACAGAGATAGGGAGGGTTGTAGGGGCTGAAGGAGGTCACAGAGATAGGGAAGGCTATAGGAGTGGAAAAGATTACAGAGATGAGGAGGGTTTTCAGGACTGGAGGCGGTTGTGGAGATAGGGTGGGATGTAGGGACTGGAGGAAGTTACAGAGAAAGGGAAAGTTGTAGGGACTGGAGGAGGATTACAGAGAGTGGGAGGGTTGTAGGGACTGGAGGAGGGTACAGAGATAGGGGGATGTAAGGACTGGAGGAAGTTACAGAGATAGGGAGGGGTGTAGAGACTGAAGGAGGATTACAGAGAGCGGGAGGGTTGTAGGGACTGGAGGGGATTACAGAGATAGGGAAGGCTGTAGGAGCTGGAGGAGGTTACAGAGGTGAGGAGGGTTTTCGGGATTGGAGGATGTTGTGGAGATAGCAAGGCTTGTAGACCTGGAGGAGGTTACGGAGATAGGGAGGATTTTTTGGACTGGAGAAGATTACAGAGGTTTGGGGGGGTGGGGGGGTTGGGGATGACACTGGGGTAGGATTTGAAAACAGAAATGAGAAATTTTAAATCCCTTGCTAATAATTTCCTCCATTCTGCTGTAGGACAATAAAAGTCCTCTGTAATAGTCCTGCGACCCTTTACACCTGTGGATTCAACATTGCTGCTATCTGCATTACCCTATTGCTTGTGTCAGCCATGAACTTTGCATCCTGACAAACCGAAGAACAATATTGCCATAAAATGCTCAGCTGAGATCCTTGGCAAGTTCAACCTCTGGCGAGGAGAAGCAGAACAAGGGGTCATCTTAAAATTGGGACAAGCCAGGAGGTGCTTTTTTTTCCCACATAAAGGGTAATTGACTGTGGAAATCTGGAATCACTTCCCCAAAAGGCTGAGGATGCTGGGGAACAATTGGTGCTTTGAAGTCTAAGATCGATGGATTATTTTTAGTTAAGGGTTTTGAAGAAGTGAAGTTGGGTAAATGGAGTTGAGGTGAAGACTGGCCATGCCTCAGGGGAGCAGGCCCAGGGTAGTTGAGTGGCCTCTTCCTTCTCCTCATGGCCCTGTGTTCCATTTTAGACCCAGAGCAGGAACTTCCCTTTGGGACTGAGACCCCAACTCAGGTTCAGATGTTGGTGCCGATCCCATATCGGCAATGGTCTCCTGACATGGTTTTCGCAGGATTAGCCAATTATTAGCCAGGAAGTGTGTTCATCATCCAATTAGGAGACGGCTGGCTGGTCCCTGAGACTGGAGGGCCAATAGGAGGCCCACCAATGATGTCACATTGGCAGCTTCATCATCCAAACTGCCAAAGCATGTCAAAGAGGGAGAGAGAGAGAGAGGTGATGGAGGGAGTGAATGTTTGTGGATGTGGTGCCAATCAAGTGGGCTGCTTTGTCCTGGGTGGTGTCCAGCTTCTTGAGAGAAAGAGAGAGAGAGAGGGGAGAGAGAGAGAGAGAGGGAGAAAGAGAGAGAAGGGGAGAGAGGGAGAGAGAGAGAGAAAGAGGGGGAGAGAGAGAGAAAGGGAGAGAGAGAGGGAGAGAGGGGAGGGAGAGAGGGGGAGAGAGGGAGAGAGAGAGAGAGGGGCGAGAGAGGGGGAGGGGGAGAGAGAGAGAGAGGGGCGAGAGAGGGGGAGGGGGAGAGAGAGAGAGGGAGAGGGAGAGAGAGGGGGGAGAGAGGGAGAGAGAGAGAGGGAGAGAGAAAGGGGGGAGAGAGAGAAGGAGAGAGGGAGAGAGAGGGGAAAGAGAAAGGGGGGAGAGAGAGGAGAGAGAGAGAGAGAGGGGAGAGAGAGAGGGAGAGAAAGGAGGGGGAGAGAGAAAGGGAGAGAGAGAGGGAGAGAGGGAGAGAGAGAGAAAGAGGGGGGAGAGAGAGAGGGGAGGGAGAGAGGGGGAGAGAGGGAGAGAGAGAGAGGGGAGAGAGAGGGGGAGAGGGAGAGAAGGAGAGAGAGAGAGGGAGAGGGAGAGAGGGAGAGGGAGAGAGAGAGGGGGAGAGAGGGAGAGAGATGGGGGAGAGAGAGAAGGAGAGAGGGAGAGAGAGGGGAGAGAGAGAGGGAGAGAAAGAAGGAGGGGGAGAGAGAGAGGGAGAGAGGGAGAGAGAGTGGGAGAGAGAGGGGAGAGAGAGAGAGAGAGAGAGAGAGGGAGAGAGAGAGGGGGAGAGAGGGAGAGAGATGGGGGGAGAGAGAAGGAGAGAGGGAGAGAGAGGGGAGAGAGAGAAGGAGAGAGGGAGAGAGAGAGGAGAGAGAGAAGGAGAGAGGAGAGAGAGAGAGAGGGAGAGAGAGAGGGAGAGAGGAGAGAGAGAGAGAGAGGGAGGGAGAGAGAGAAAGAGGGGGAGAGAGAGAGAGGAAAAGAGACAGAGAGGAAGAGAGACAGAGAGAGAGGAGACACATCACAATAGGGGAGGATCAGGATACAAAAAATAATTTCAAAATGCGACAGCTCCCTGGCCAGGACCATGGACAGCTACATTTCCAGTGCCGACTGACTGGAATATTCCAGTTTACAGTGGAAAGGGGCCTTAACGGATCTCATAATAACTTTAACTTGCCATTCAACATCTGTGGGCCAGTAGCTGGCCCGGCCGTGATCCAGTCTTTCCAAAGAGGCTGGTTAACCAACTCGCCTGTCAGCGGTGTGAAATTACGTCCCTGCCAACCACAATTCACGCTACAGCTCGCAAATCGGTATTCCATTTTGGAAGCTGATGAGGGTGCTGGTTCCTCCAGGGAGTGCGGACAGAGCCAAGCTTCTGGCACCACAAGCAGCCTGTCTGTACAGGAGGGGAGGAAGGGAGGAAGAGCAATAGTAAGAGGGGATTCTATAGTCAGGGGAACAGATGGGCGCTACTGTGGCCGTTAACGTGATTCCAGGATGGTGTGTTACCTCCCTGGTGCCAGGGTCCGGGATGTCACTGAACAGCTGCATGGCATCCTGAAGGGGGAGGGTGATAAGGCAGAGGTCATGGTACATGTTGGTACCAATGACATAGATAGAAAGAGGGATGAGGTCTTGCGTGAAGAATTCAGGGAGTTAGGCAGTAGACTAAAAAGCAAGACCTCTTGAGTTGTAATCTCTGGATTACTCCCCGTGCCACATGCTAGCGAGCTCAGAAATAAGAGAATAATGCAGATGAATGTGTGGCTTAAGAGTTGGTGCAGGAGGGAGGGTTTTAGATTCCTGGATTACTGGAACCATTTCTGCGGAAGGTGGGACCTGTATAAACGGGACGGTCTACATCTGAACCAGACCAGGACTAACATCCTTGTGCGCGGGTTTGCTGGTGCTGTTGGGAGGAGTTTAAACTAATTCGGCAGGGGGAGGGGACACAGAATGTTAGCAGAATAGGGACACATCATAACACAGTAAAACAATCAAGTCAGAGGGAGTACAGCTGCATTAAGTTTCAAGGGAGTAAGGCAAGGCTGGATGGCCTCTACTTTAATGCCTGGAGTATTACAGGTAAAACAGATGAGTTAAGGGTGAGGATTGGCATGTGGAATTGTGATATAGTAGCCATCACAGAGACGTGGTTGAGGGAGGGGCAGAATTGGCAGCTCAACATTCCGGGATACAGAATCTTCAGGTGAGACAGGAGAGGGAGTAAAAGAGGAGGAGGCATTGCATTATTAGTTAAGGTGTCAGTTACTGCAGTAAGGAGAGATGATATCTTGGGGGGGCATTGAATGAAGCTTTGTGGGTAGAGCTTAGGAATAAAAAAGGGCAGCCACATTGTTAGGTGTTTATTATAGACCCCCAGATAGTCAGCAGGAAATTGAGGAGCAAATATGTGCACAATTTGTGGAGGTGTGTAAAAATAATAACAAAATTAGGTGATTTCAACTTTCCCAACATTAATTGCGAGAGACATATTGTTAAGGGCTTAGATGGAGTGGATTTCTTGAAACATATACAGGAGAATTTTTTAGGTCAATATGTAGATGGTCCAACAAGGGACAGTGCATTGCTGGACCAAATTCTGGGGAATGAAGCCAGACAGGTGGCTGAGGTGGTGGTGGGGGAGCATTTTAGCGATAGCGAACACAACATGGTACAATTTAAAAACAAAAAAACTGCGGATGCTGGAAATCCAAAACAAAAACAGAATTACCTGGAAAAACTCAGCAGGTCTGGCAGCATCGGCGGAGAAGAAAAGAGTTGACGTTTCGAGTCCTCATGACCCTTCGACAGAACTAGGTGAATCCAAGGAAGGGGTGAAATATAAGCTGGTTTAAGGTGTGTGTGTGTGTGTGTGTGTGTGTGTGTGTGTGTGTGTGTGGGGTGGGGGGGGGAGGAGTGGGGGGGGTGGTTGTTGGGACAAACAAGCAGTGATAGAAGCAGATCATCAAAAGATGTCACAGACAACAGAACAAAAGAACACATAGCTGTTAAAGTTGGTGATATTATCTAAATGAATGTGCTAATTAAGAATGGATGGTAGGGCACTCAAGGTACAGCTCTAGTGGGGGTGGGGGGAGCATAAAAGATTTAAAAATATTTAAAAATAATGGAAATAGGTGGGAAAAGAAAAATCTATATAATTTATTGGAAAAAACAAAAGGAAGGGGGAAACAGAAAGGGGGTGGGGATGGGGGAGGGAGCTCAAGACCTAAAGTTGTTGAATTCAATATTCAGTCCAGATGGCTGTAAAGTGCCTAGTCGGAAGATGAGGTGTTGTTCCTCCAGTTTGCGTTGGGCTTCACTGGAACAATGCAGCAAGCCAAGGACAGACATGTGGGCAAGAGAGCAGGGTGCAGTGTTAAAATGGCAAGCGACAGGGAGGTTTGGGTCATTCTTGCGGACAGACCGCAGGTGTTCTGCAAAGCGGTCGCCCAGTTTACGTTTGGTCTCTCCAATGTAGAGGAGACCACATTGGGAGCAACAAATGCAGTAGACTAAGTTGGGGGAAATGCAAGTGAAATGCTGCTTCACTTGAAAGGAGTGTTTGGGCCCTTGGACGGTGAGGAGAGAGGAAGTGAAGGGGCAGGTGTTACATCTTTTGCGTGGGCATGGGGTGGTGCTATAGGAGAGGGTTGAGAAGTAGGGGGTGATGGAGGAGTGGACCAGGGTGTCCCGGAAGGAGCGATCCCTACGGAATGCTGATAAGGAGGGTGAAGGGAAGATGTGTTTGGTGGTGGCATCATGCTGGAGTTGGCAGAAATGGCGGAGGATGATCCTTTGAATGCGGAGGCTGGTGGGGTGATAAGTGAGGACAAAGGGGACCCTATCACGTTTCTGGGAGGGAGGAGAAGGCGTGAGGGCGGATGCGCGGGAGATTGGCCGGACACAGTTGAGGGCCCAAGTATAAAAACAAAAAAACTGCGGATGCTGGAAATCCAAAACAAAAACAGAATTACCTGGAAAAACTCAGCAGGTCTGGCAGCATCGGCGGAGAAGAAAAGAATTGATTTTTAGAGTCCTCATGACCCTTCGACAGAAGTTGAGTGAGTCCAAGAAAGAGTTGAAATATAAGCTGGTTTAAGGTGTGTGTGTGGGGGGCGGAGAGAGAGAGAGAGAGAGAAGTGGAGGGGGTGGTGTGGTTGTAGGGACAAACAAGCAGTGATAGAAGCAGATCATCAAAAGATGTCACAAACAACAGAACAAAAGAACATATAGGTGTTGAAGTTGGTGATATTATCTAAACGAATGTGCTAATTAAGAATGGATGGTAGGGCACTCAAGGTATAGCTCTAGTGGGGGTGGGGGGAGCATAAAAGATTTAAAAATATTTAAAAATAATGGAAATAGGTGGGAAAAGAAAAATCTATATAATTTATTGGAAAAAACAAAAGGAAGGGGGAAACAGAAAGGGGGTGGGGATGGAGGAGGGAGTTCAGACCTAAAGATGTTGAATTCAATAATCAGTCCGGAAGGCTGTAAAGTGCCTAGTCGGAAGATGAGGTGTTGTTCCTCCAGTTTGCGTTGGGCTTCACTGGAACAATACAGCAAGCCAAGGACAGACATGTGGGTAAGAGAGCAGGGTGGAGTGTTAAAATGGCAAGCGACAGGGAGGTTTGGGTCATTCTTGCGGACAGACCGCAGGTGTTCTGCAAAGCGGTCACCCAGTTTACGTTTGGTCTCTCCAATGTAGAGGAGACCGCATTGGGAGCAACAAATGCAGTAGACTAAGTTGAGGGCAATGCAAGTGAAATGCTGCTTCACTTGAAAGGAGTGTTTGGGCCCTTGGACAGTGAGGAAAGAGGAAGTGAAGGGGTAGGTATTGCATCTTTTGCGTGGGCATGGGGTGGTGCCATAGGAGGGGGTTGAGGAGTATGGGGTGATAGAGGAGTGGACCAGGGTGTCCCAGAGGGAACGATCCCTATGGAATGCAAACAGGGGGGGTGAAGGGAAGATGTGTTTGGTGGTGGTATCATGCTGGAGTTGGCAGAAATGGCGGAGGATGATCCTTTGAATGCGGAGGCTGGTGGGGTGATAAGTGAGGACAAGGGGGACCCTATCATGTTTCTGGGAGGGAGGAGAAGGCGTGAGGGCGGATGCACGGGAGATGGGCCGGACACGGTTGAGGGCCCTGTCAACGACTGTGGGTGGAAAACCTCAGTTAAGGAAGAAGGAGGACATGTCAGAGGAACTGTTTTTGAAGGTAGCATCATTGGAACAGATGCGGTGGAGGCGAAGGAACTGAGAGAATGGGATGGAGTCCTTACAGGAAGCGGGGTGTGAGGAGCTGTAGTCGAGGTAGCTGTGGGCGTCGGTGGGTTTGTAATGGATATTGGTGGACAGTCTATCACCAGAGATTGTGACAGAGAGGTCAAGGAAGGGAAGGGAAGTGTCAGAGATGGACCACGTGAAAATAATGGAGGGGTGGAGATTGGAAGCAAAATTAATAAATTTTTCCAAGTCCCGACGAGAGCATGAAGCAGCAACGAAGTAATCATCGATGTACCGGAGAAAGAGTTGTGGGAGGGGGCCGGAGTAGGACTGGAACAAGGAATGTTCCACATACCCCATAAAGAGACAGGCATAGCTGGGGCCCATGTGGGTACCCATAGCCACACCTTTTATTTGGAGGAAGCGAGAGGAGTTGAAGGAGAAATTGTTCAGCGTGAGAACAAGTTCAGCCAGACGGAGGAGAGTAGTGGTGGATGGGGATTGTTCGGGCCTCTGTTCAAGGACGAAGCTAAGGGCCCTCAGACCATCCTGGTGGGGGATGGAGGTGTAGAGGGATTGGACGTCCATGGTGAAGAGGAAGCGGTTGGGGCCAGGGAACTGGAAATTGTTGATGTGACGTAAGGTGTCAGAGGAATCACGGTTGTAGGTGGGAAGGGACTGGACAAGGGGAGAGAGAAGGGAGTCAAGATATCAAGAAATGAGTTCTGTGGGGCAGGTCTACCGGGACAGTTCTGTTTGTGGATTTTGGGTAGGAGGTAGAAGCGGGCTGTCCGAGGTTGGGCGACTATCAGGTTGGAAGCTGTGGGAGGAAGATCCCCAGAGGAGATGAGGTCAGTGACAGTCCTGGAAACAATGGCTTGATGTTCAGTGGTGGGGTCATGGTCCAGGGAGAGGTAGGAGGAAGTGTCTGCGAGTTGACGCTCAGCCTCCGCGAGGTAGAGGTCAGTGCGCCAGACAACAACAGCACCACCCTTGTCAGCGGGTTTGATGACAATGTCAGGGTTGGACCTGAGAGAATGGAGTGCAGTAAGTTCAGAGAGAGACAGGTTAGAATGGGTGAGAGGAGCAGAGAAATTGAGACAACTAATGTCGCGCTGACAGTTCTCAATGAAAAGATCAAGAGAAGGTAAGAATCCAGAGGGAGGGGTCCAGGTGAAGGGAGAGTATTGGAGGTGGGTAAAAGGATCCGTTGAATGGGGAGAGGACTCCTGCCCAAAGAATTGAGCCCGGAGACGAAGACGGCGGAAGAAGAGTTCAGCATCATGCCGAGCCCGAAATTCATTGAGGTGAGGGCGTAAGGGTATGAAACTAAGTCCTTTGCTGAGCACTGAACGTTCAGCATCAGAGAGGGGAAGGTCAGGGGGTATAGTGAATACACGGTTGGGGTTGGGATTGGAAGAAAGGGTGGGGACGGAGGGACAGGCAGGGGTGGAGGGTCCTAGATGGGTGTTGGTGTCGATGAGTTGTTGGAGCTTACGTTCCTTAGCACTTGAGAGAAAGAGAAAAAGTTTCTTGTTGAGGCGTCGGATGAGCCGAAGGATAAAATGAAACTGGGGGCACGTGCAGCTTTGAAAAAGGGTACGGCGGTGCTGCTGGAGGGAGAGGTCGAGTGTGTTCATATGGCGGCACATGGCACTGAGTGTGGATTTCAGAATGTGACGGGAACAGCAGGACGAGTTTTTCCAGATAATTCTGTTTTTGTTTACGTATGAGGGCCCTGTCAACGACCGTGGGTGGAAAACCTCAGTTAAGGAAGAAGGAGGACATGTCAGAAGAACTGTTTTTCAAGGTAGCATCATCAGAACAGATGCGACGGAGGCGAAGGAACTGAGAGATTTGGATGGAGTCCTTACAGGAAGTGGGGTGTGAGGAGCTGTCGTCAAGGTAGCTGTGGGAGTCGGTAGGCTTGTAATGGATATTGGTGGACAGTCTATCACTAGAGATTGAGACAGAGAGGTCAAGGAAGGGAAGGGAAGTGTCAGAGATGGACCACGTGAAAATGATGGAGGGGTGGAGATTGGAAGCAAAATTAATAAATTTTTCCAAGTCCCGACGAGAGCATGAAGCAGCACCGAAGTAATCATTGATTGAAAGAGTTGTGGATGGGGGGCCGATATATATCACCTCCAATATTCCTCCTCCACCTGGACACCTCCCTCTGGATTCTTACCTTCTCTTGATCTTTTCATTGAGAACTGTCGGCGCGACATTAGTCGTCTCAATTTCTCTGCTCCTCTCACCCATTCTAATCTCTCTCTCTCTCTGAACTTACTGCACTCCATTCTGTCAGGTCCAACCCTGACATTGTCATCAAACCCGCTGACAAGGGTGGTGCTGTTGTTGTCTGGCGCACTGACATCTACCTCGCGGAGGCTGAGCGTCAACTCGCAGACACTTCCTCCTACCTCTCCCTGGACCACTGAACATCAAGCCATTGTTTCCAGGACTGTCACTGACCTCATCTCCTCTGGGGATCTCCCTCCCACAGCTTCCAACCTGATAGTCGCCCAACCTCGGACGGCCCGCTTCTACCTCCTACCCAAAATCCACAAACAGAACTGTCCCGGTAGACCGATCGTCTCAGCTTGCTCCTGACCCACAGAACTCATTTCTCGTTATCTTGACTCCCTTCTCTCTCCCCTTGTCCAGTCCCTTCACACCTACATCCGTGATCCCTCTGACACCTTACGTCACATCAACAATTTCCAGTTCCCTGGCCCTAACCGCTTCCTCTTCACCATGGACGTCCAATCCCTCTACACCTCCATCCCCCACCAGGATGGTCTGAGGGCCCTTAGCTTCTTCCTCGAACAGAGGCCCGAACAATCCCCATCCACCACTACTCTTCTCCGTCTGGCTGAACTTGTTCTCGCACTGAACAATTTCTCCTTCAACTCCTCTCACTTCCTCCAAATAAAAGGTGTGACTATGGGTACCCGCATGGGCCCCAGCTATGCCTGTCTCTTTATGGGGTATGTGGAACATTCCTTGTTCCAGTCCTACTCCGGCCTCCTTCCACAACTCTTTCTCCGGTACATCGATGATTACTTCGGTGCTGCTTCATGCTCTCGTCGGGACTTGGAAAAATTTATTAATTTTGCTTCCAATCTCCACCCCTCCATCATTTTCACGTGGTCCATCTCTGACACTTCCCTTCCCTTCCTTGACCTCTCTGTCACAATCTCTGGTGATAGACTGTCCACCAATATCCATTACAAACCTACCGACTCCCACAGCTACATCGACTACAGCTCCTCACACCCCGCTTCCTGTAAGGACTCCATCCCATTCTCTCAGTTCCTTCGCCTCCGTCGCATCTGTTCCGATGATGCTACCTTCAAAAACAGTTCCTCTGACATGTCCTCCTTCTTCCTTAACTGAGGTTTTCCACCCACGGTCGTTGACAGGGCCCTCAACCGTGTCCGGCCCATCTCCCACGCATCCGCCCTCACGCCTTCTCCTCCCTCCCAGAAACATGATAGGGTCCCCCTTGTCCTCACTTATCACCCCACCAGCCTCTGCATTCAAAGGATCATCCTGCGCCATTTCCGCCAACTCCAGCATGATGCCACTACCAAACACATCTTCCCTTCACCCCCACTGTCGGCATTCCGTAGGGATCACTCCCTCCGGGACACCCTGGTCCACTCCTCCATCACCCCCTACTCCTCAACCCCCTCCTATGGCACCACCCCATGCCCACGCAAAAGATGTAACACCTGCCCCTTCACTTCCTCTCTCCTCACCGTCCATGGGCCCAAACACTCCTTTCAAGTGAAGCAACATTTCAGTTGCATTTCCCCCAACTTAGTCTACTGCATTTGTTGCTCCCAATGTGGTCTCCTCTACATTGGAGAGACCAAACGTAAACTGGGCGACCGCTTTGCAGAACACCTGCGGTCTGTCCGCAAGAATGACCCAAACCTCCCTGTCGCTTGCCATTTTAACACTGCACCCTGCTCTCTTGCCCACATGTCTGTCCTTGGCTTGCTGCATTGTTCCAGTGAAGCCCA
The DNA here is from genome assembly GCA_026770705.1 of Isurus oxyrinchus. Classification (NCBI taxonomy): domain Eukaryota; kingdom Metazoa; phylum Chordata; class Chondrichthyes; order Lamniformes; family Lamnidae; genus Isurus; species Isurus oxyrinchus. Next base: position 19,059,893 of record JANJGN010000003.1, on the reverse strand, counting down.
ACGCAAACTGGAGGAACAACACCTCATCTTCCGACTAGGCACTTTACAACCTCCCGGACTGAATATTGAATTCAACAACTTTAGGTCTTGAGCTCCCTCCCCCATCCCCACCCCCTTTCTGTTTCCCCCTTCCTTTTGTTTTTACAATAAATTATATAGATTTTTCTTTTCCCACCTATTTCCATTATTTTTAAATATTTTTAAATCTTTTATGCTCCCCCCACCCCCACTAGAGCTGTACCTTGAGTGCCCTACCATCCATTCTTAATTAGCACATTCGTTTAGATAATATCACCAACTTTAACAGCTATGTGTTCTTTTGTTCTGTTGTCTGTGACATCTTTTGATGATCTGCTTCTATCACTGCTTGTTTGTCCCAACAACCACACCACCCCCCTCCACTCCTCCCCCCGCCCCCACCACCCAAACCCCCCCACCCCCCCACACACACACCTTAAACCAGCTTATATTTCACCCCTTCCTTGGATTGACCTAGTTATGTTGAAGGGTCATGAGGACTCGAAACATCAACTCTTTTCTTCTCCACTGATGCTGTCAGACCTGCTGAGTTTGTCCAGGTAATTCTGTTTTTGTTATGGTACAGTTTAAGTTTGTTATGGACAAAGAAATCAACAAGTTGCAAAAAATGTTTTGGATTGGGGAGAGTGGATTTTAGTAAAATAAGGCAGGATCTGGCCAAGGTAGACTGGTAACAGTTACTTGTGAGGAAATCTAGAGAGGAGCAGTGAGGGACATTCAAAAGGGAAATGGGGAGGGTACAGGCTCAACATGTTCCCTCTAGGGTGATAGGAAGGAGTAACAAGCCCAGTGAACAATGGATGGCCAGAGATATTCAGGATATGATGAGAAGGAAAATAGAGGCTTTTAGCAGATACAAGGGGAGTAAATCACCGGAGGCATTAGTGAAGTACAGACAGTGCAGGGTGGAGCTTAAGAAAGCAATTAGGAGAGCAAAGAGGGGATATGAGAAAGCTCTGGCTGGTAAAAGAAGGGAAAATCCCAAGATATTCTATAAGTGTATCAATGGGAAGAAGATAACCAGGGAAAGAATAGAGCCCATTAGGGACCAAGGGGGCAATCTATGGGTGGAGCCAGAGGACATCGGTAGAGTGTTGAATGAATACTTCATATCTGTCTTCACCCAAGAGAATGAGGATGAAGGTATGGAACTCGGGGAGAGAGACTGTGAGGTTCTTAAGCAAATTGATATATGGAATGACATGGTGTTGGAGGTGTTGGCAGGCTTAAAAGTGGACAAATCCCCACGTCCAGATGATTTGTATCCCAGACTGCTGAGGGAGGCAAGGCAGGCGATCACAGGGGCTCTGACCCAAATTTTTAATTCCTCTCTGGCCACGGGGGAGGTGCCAGAGGACTGGAGAACAGCTAATGTAGATCCGCTATTTAAGAAGGGTTGTAGAGATAAGCCAGGGGACTACAGGCCAGTGAGTCTCATGTCAGTGGTAGAGAAACTATTGGAGAAAATTCTGAAGGAGAGAATCTATCTCCACTTGGAGAGGCAAGGTTTGATCAGGGATAGTCAGCATGGCTTTGTCAGAGGGAAATCATTCCTAACAAATTTGATTGAATTCTTTGAGGAGGTGACCAGGTGCGTAGATGAGGGTAGTGCAGTTGATGTAGTTTATATGGATATCAGCAAAGCCTTTGACAAGGTCCCACATGGGAGACTTATAAAGAAGGCAAATGCACATGGGATACAGGGTAATTCAATAAGGTGGATTCAAAATTGGCTCAGGAGACAGAGGGTGATGGCAGAAGGATGCTTTAGTGACTGGAAGCCAGTGTCCAGTGGCGTACCACAGGGATCTGTGCTGGGTCCCCTATTATCCGTCATTTATATAAATGACATAGATGACTATGTGGGGGTAGGATTAGTAAGTTTGCGGATGACACAAAGATTGGCCGGGTGGTTAACAGTGAGGTTGAGTGTCTTGGGCTACAGGAAGATATAGACGGGATGGTCAAATGGGCAGATAAGTGGCAGATGGAATTTAACCCTGAAAAGTATGAGGTGGTACACTTTGGAAGGAGTAATTTGACAAGGAAGTCTTCAATGAACAGCATGGCACTAGGAAGTTCTGAGGAACAAAGGGACCTGGTGTGTGTCTCCATGGATCTCTGAAGGCAGAGGGGCATGTTAGTGGGGTGGTGAAAAAGGCATATGGGACACTTGCTTTTATCAATCGAGGCATAGATTACAAAAGTAGGGAGGTCATGTTGGAGTTGTATAGAACCTTGGTGAGGCCACAGCTGGAGTACTGTGTGCAGTTCTGGTCGCCACATTATAGGAAGGATGTGATTGCACTGGAGGGGGTGCACAGGAGATTCACCAGGATGTTGCCTGGGATGAAACATTTAAGTTATGAAGAGAGTTTGGATAAACTTGAGTTGTTTTCGTTGGAGCAGAGAAGACTGAAGGGCGACCTGATCGAGGTGTACCAGATTATGAGGGGCATGGACAAGGTGGATAGGGAGCAGATGTTCCCCTTAGTTGAAGGATCAGTCACAAGAGAGCATAAGTTCAAGGTGAAGGGCAGGAGGTTTAGGGGGAATGTGAGGTAAAACTTTTTTACCCAGAGGTTGGTGACGGTGTGGAATGCGCTGCCTGGGAGGGTGGTGGAGGCGGGTTGCCTTATATCCTTTAAAAAGTCCCTGGATGAGCACTTGGCACATCATAACATTCAAGGCTATGGGCCAAGTGCTGGTAAATGGGATTAGGTAGGTAGATCCGGTGTTTCTCATGTGTCGGTGCAGACTCGATGGGCCAAAGGGCCTCTTCTGCACTGTGATTCTGTGAATTCATGTCTCCATCAGCCACCAGGAATCATACGAGCATGTGAACATATGTGTTAGGAGCAGAAGTAGGCCACTCAGCCCCTCGAGCCTGCTCCACCATTCAATAAGACCGTGGCTGATCAGATTTTAACCTCAACCCCACATGCCTACCCCCGATAACCTTTCACCCCATTGTTAATTACGAATCTAACTAGCTCTGCCTTAAAAATATTCAAGGGCTCTGCCTCAATTGTCTTTTGAAGAAGAGAGTTCCAAAGACTCACAACCCTCTGAAAGCAAAAAAAAATTTCCTCATCTCTGCCTTAAATGGGCGGCCCCTTATTTTTAAACAATGATCCCCTAGTTCTAGATCCTCCCGCAAGAGGAAACATCCTCTCCACATCCACCCTGTCAAGACCCCTCAGGATCTTCTATGTTTCAATCAAGTCACCTCTTACTGTTCTAAACTCCAGCAGATACAAGCCTAGCCTGTTCAACATTTCCTCATACCCTGCCCCTAATGTCAGGATCAAGCACTCCCAAGTCAAACATCTCCATTTTTGTATATTCCCATTCTTTCTTGGAGGACAGTGCGGTGTTTTGCAAGGACTCGAAGGTAGTGATGTTAACCCTCCTCTAAAGGCGGGTGAATAGCCCTGGACTTTTTTGTATTGGTGTTGGAATGTGGGAGTCTAATGGGATGGCTAATGGAACGCTAACCTTTATCAGGAGAGGGTTTGAACATCAAAGTAAGGATGTTATGCTTCAGTTATGCAGGGCTTGATGAGACCACACCTCGAATACTGTGTGCAGTTTTGGTCTCCTTATTTAAGGAAGGATCTAATTGCAGTGGAGGCGGTTCAAAGGAGGTTTACTAGATTGATACCTGGAATGAGTGGGTTTGTCTTATGAGGAAAGGTTGGACAGACTGGGCTTGTTTCCACTGGGGTTTAGAAGAGTGAGGGGTGATTTGATTGAAGTGTATAAGATCCTGAACAGCTTTGACAAGGTGGACTTGGAAAGGATGTTTCCTCTTGTGGGTGAGTCCAGAACTAGGGGGCAGTGTTTTAAAATTAGGGGTCACCCTTTTAGGGCAGAGATGAGGAGAAATATTTTCTCAGACGGTTGTGTGACTTTGGAACTCTGTGCCTCAGAAGGTGGTGGAGGCGTGGTCATTGAATATTTTTAAGGCAGAGGTAGATAGATTCTTGTTAGGCAAGGGAATCAAAGGCTATCGGGGGTAGATGGGAATGTGGAAATTGAAACACAAGCAGATCAGCCATGATCTCATTGAATAACAGAGCAGGCTCGAGCGATCCAATGGCCTGTTCCTATTTTTTATGTTCATATGATATTTGATCCAAGCTTTTGGTCACCATTCCTAATCTGTATCACGTTTTGTCTGATTGCACTTTTGAAAAATACCTCCACAGTTTTTACTGTGTTAATGATTCCCAGATCTATGGGGAAAGGGCAAGGGAATGGGGCTGATTGAATTGCTCTAACACAGAGCTGAACACAGCACAATGGATCAAGGGGCCTCCTTCTGCTCTGTATTATTCTACAATTCCACGATAGAGACAGAGCGAACAGGCAGGAGGGAAATCTGATAGACACTGAGAGGGAGTAGACATAAGGGTGCTCTGAAGAAGGGTCATACGGACTTGAAACGTTAACTCTGCTTCTCTCTCCACAGGCACTGCCAGGCTGTTGAGTTTTTCCAGCATTTCCTGTTGTAATTTTGTATTAAACATAAGGGGAGGTCTGAAAATTCTGAAGCACTGACATTGCGACCTTTCTGTCTCCGTGTAGAGTTGTGAGTTACTTTAATGACTGATATTATTCTCAACCCCCCCTCATTGCAATGATCTGGAAGCTGACCAAGCTGGTTCACTTTTTGTTGTTTTGACCTTGATATAAACAGAAACATTATCTCAACAAAGGGGCAAAAATCATTCAGTGTTCTTGAGAAGATCAACGTCCTCTGTTCTATTATTAGCAAACTTTATAGGCCGGCAGATACAATGAGAGCAATGAATGGTGTAAAGGTGAGTAAAGATGCAGTATTATCAAGAGGATGTAATGTCATTCATGTAAAATTAACTTAAATTATATCTGTCAGGGGAATGGTATGGAGTGAATGATTATTATCAATGTATTGTATAAACAGTGACTGCATCAAACTGCATGAAACAGATGGGCAAAGGTTACAGGGAGAAGGCAGGAGAATGGGGTTGAGAAACTTATCAGCCATGATTGAATGGTGGAACAGACTCGATGGGCCAAATGGCCTAATTTCTGCTCCTATGTCTCATGGTCTTATGGTCTTATGGCCCTCCCTCTATTTTGAGACGCCTTCTTGAAAGTTGTTGGTGTTGACCTCTGTACTCTTTACAGTCAGCAAGGCTGGTTATGGAGAATGGAATGTTTTCCATGCCAGTGCTATGGCACCATTAAGATACTGATAGGGACACTTTACAAACTTGCTTTTCCCTGTTAGGGTCAAGAGCACAAGAAATAAGAGCAGTTATATGCCATTCAGCCCTTGGAACCTGCTCTACCAGTCAATAAAATCATGGCTGATCTGATGTGGCCTTAACTCCACATTCCTGTCTGCCCCCATAACTCTTCACTCGCTTGTCAATAAAAAATCTGCCTAACTCAGTCATGATTGTACTCAATGATCCAGCCTCCACTGCTCTCTGGGGAAGAGAACTCCAAACACTAACGACCCTCTGAAACAAGAAATTCCTCCTCATCCCTGTCTGAAGTGGGAGACCCCTTATTTTAAAACCGTGCCCCTGGTTCTAGAATCCCCCATGAGGGGAAACATCCTCTCAACATCCACCCTGTCGAGCCCCCTCTGGATCTTGTATGTTCAATAAGATCACCTCTCACTCTCCTAAACTCCAATGAGTATAGACCCAACCTGCTCAACCTCTCCAGATAAGACAATAGGTTACCAATGCCAGTCGGAGGTATTCCTGGAGGTTCCGCCGTATGAGCTCCAAACGCCACAAGGTCAGGCGATTGGTCGCCTGACACGGTCAACCTCATGGTGACCCCCCTCTCCGGAGCCATTTTGAAAACCAAGAGCCTCATAGTTATCCAATTAGGTGATTTCTGACTGTTCGCCATCTCTCCATCTTCAATATCTTCATGGGCACCAAACAGAAAATGCTCAAAGAAAGTTTGAACATAAAGACATACAAATGTGTTTAATGTCATTCTGATCTTCGCTGGCCACAGCAGTGGCCTGGAGGTTAATCTTCAATCCCTGCAGACTCCAGGACAATCCTGGAGAGTTGGCAACTCTGGATCTGGAGCAGGTGGATAGTTTTTTTTATTCATTTTCAGGATGAGGGCTTCACTGGCCTTGAGAAGGTGGTGATGAGCTGCCTCTTGAAACGCTGCAGTCCATGTGATGTAGTTACACCCACAGTGCTGTTAGAAAGGGAGTTCCAGGATTTTGACCCAGCGACAGTGAAGGAATGGTGATATATTTCCAAGTCAAGATGGTGAGTGACTTGAAGGGGAGTTCCCGGTGGTGGTGTTCCCATCTATCTGCTACCCTTGTCCTTCTAGATAGTAGTGGTCGTGGGTTTGGAAGGTGCTGTCGAAGGAGCCTTGGTGAGTTCCTACAGTGCATCTTGTCGATGGTACACACTGCTGCTACGATGCATTATAATTGGTTGGGAACACATACAGGCTTCTCCCTGAAATTTTAACCTGCTCTTCTGCACAGGCAGCAAGGACACCTCACCAGTAACCAGTGGGGGTCCTCCGTGTAAGATGAAGATTGGGCTCCAATGAAGTCGTCAGGCCATGGCTGCCATTTTAACAGCCTAGGTGACAGCACTTATGCCTCTGAATCAGAAGGTTGTGGGTTCAAGCCGCTCGCCTGAGCACAAAAGCTGGCTGACACTCCCTTTGTAGAACTGAGGGAGTGTCAAAGACTCAGAGGTGCCGTCTTACAATTGGGACATTGAACCAAGGTCCTGTCTGCCCCTTCAGGTGAATATCAAAGATCCCACATTAGTAGGATAAAAACGTTAGTGGGGGTTGTCTATAGACCCCCAAACTGTAGTGGTGATGTTGGGAATGACATTAAACAGGAAATTAGAGACGCATGTGATAAAGGAACATCTGTAATTATGGGTGACTTTAATCTGCATATAGATTGGACAAATCAAATTAGTAACAATACCGTAGAGGAGGAATTCCTGGAGTGTATACGGGATGGTTTTCGGACCAATACATTGAGGAACCAACGAGAGAACAGGCCATCCTAGACTGGGTATTGTGTCATGAGAAAGGAATAATTGGCAATCTAGTTGTGAGAGGCCCCTTGGGGATGAGTGACCATAATATGATAGAATTCTTCATCAAGATAGAGAGTGACGTAGTTGATTCTGAGACTTGTGTCCTGAATCTTAATAAAGGAAACTACAATGGTATGAGACACGAGTTGGCTATGATGGATTGGGAAACTTTACTTAAAAGGATGACTGTGAATAGGCAATGGCAAACATTCAAAGAGGGCATAGGTGAACTGCAACAATTGTTTATTCCTGTCTGACACAAAAGTAAAACAAGAAAGGTGGCCAAATCATGCCTTACAAGGGAAATTAGACATAGTATTAGATGCAAGGAAGAGGCATACAAATTAGAAAAAACAACAGACCTGAGGATTGGGAGCAGTTTAGAATTCAGCAAAGGGGGACCAAGGGATTGATTAAGAAGGGGAAAATAGAGTACGAGAGTAAGCTTTCAGGGAACATAAAAACTGACTGTAAAAGTTTCTATAGGTATGTGAAGAGAGAAAGATTGGTGAAGACAAATGTAGGTCTTTTACAGTCAGAAACAGGGGAATTTATAATGGGGAACAAAGAAATGGCTGACCAACTAAATACATACTTTGGTTCTGTCTTCACTTGCTTGGGAATTGCATCGAAATGTAGGGATCTGGGTGGTAGATGGGACTGTTTTAAGGCCAGGTCAGAATAAAGGATCATCTTTCTCTAGCCTCAATTTTAACTCGGAGTTGAGCTTTCGTTTGTGTGGCCTAGGTGGACAACCCCAATTCTATGGTATGTTATGGGAAACTGTTAAACCCTACCAGGGGATTGGGAGATGGCATAGTGGTAGTGTTGCTGCACTGGTATTTCAGAGACCTGGCGTAATGCTCTGGGAACCTGGATTCAGATCCCACCATGGCAGACAGTGGAATTTGAATTCAACAAAAATCAGGGATTAAAAGTCTGATGATGATGATGATGACCCATCTGGTTCACTAATGCCCTTTAGGGAAGGAAATCTGCTGTCCTTCCCCAGTCTGACCTGCATGTGACTCCAGGCCTGAGGCAATGTGGTTGACTCTTAAATGCCCTCTGAACAAGGATAGCTAGGGATGGACAATAAATGCTGGCCTTGCCCATGACACATAAGCAATAGGAGCCGGATTAGACATTCAGCCCTTTGAGCCTGCTCTGTCATCCAATAAGAACATGGCTGATCATCTTGTGTTTCGATTTCCACATTCTCATCAAATCCTGATAACCTTTGATTCTCTTGCCTAACAAGAATCTGTCTTAAAAATATTCAATGGCCCCACCTCCACCACCTTCTGAGGCAGAGAGTTCCAGAGTCGCACAGCCCTCTGAGAGAAAAATATTCTCCTCATCTCTGTCCTAAAAGGGCGACCCCTAATTTTAAAACAGTGCCCCCTCGTTCTGGGCTCACCCACAAGAGGAAACATCCATTCCACGTCCACCTTGTCAAGGCCATTCAGGAGCTTGTATACTTCAATCAAATCACCCCCTCACTCTTCTAAACTCCAGTGGAAACAAGCCCAGTCTGTCCAACCTTTCCTCATAAGACAGCTCAGCTCATTCCAGGTATCAATCTAGTAAACCTCCTCTGAACCGCCCCCAGTGCATCTACATCCTTCCTTAAATAAGGAGACCAAAACTGCACACAGTATGCGAGGTGCAGTCTCACCAGTGCCCTGTATAACTGAAGCACAACATCCTTAGTTTTATGTTCAAATCCTCTTGTAATAAAGGATAGCATTCCATTAGCCTTCTTAATTACTTGCTCTACCTGTATTTGTGGGAGAGCCTTCAGGGGTCGGTGAGCATTGCATCATGGGCCTGAATTTCTCACCTGTAGGGCGTCTTACTCACCGCGGATGTGGAGTCTTCTCCTGGACGCCATCGCGTTGGGAATGAGATCTCACACTGGCTGCCGCCCGGCATTGAACACATCCTCTGAGAGGACTACCAGTTCCAGATGGGGGTGGGGGCCGGGGGCAGGGGCAGGATCTTGTCGGCGCCGGATCCAATAGGGATCCAGCGGGGGTGGGGGGGTGGTGGTTTTAAGAGTCAGCAGCTCTCCGAAGGCTGCCAGGAGTTGGGGAGGAGCCTCACGGAGCTGCCCAGAAGAAGTGTAATCAGTTCTAGCTGATCTGCTGTAATAGCCTCAGTGCTCGGTGGGCATGCCAGGCGGGAGGGCAAGTCCGGTGGGCACTCTGCCCCCTGCCCCCTTTTCTCCTGGTGGAGGGAGTAAGTGCCAGGCAGTGTACATTGTGATGCCACGCGATGGCATGAGGAGGCCACCAGACCTCAGCAAGAAGGCCTGGGCAGAAGTGGTAGCTCAGGTCAGCGGACATGACGTGGTGCGCCGCACGTAGGTCCAGCATCTCAAAAGGTTAACGCTCTTCTGCGCTTGGCAAGGGTGCAGACCGAGTTGGCGTGGTGCTGTGTGGAGATGCGTTGAGGGGTGGCCCATTCATCGTCTCATCTGAACTGAAACGTTCAAAGCAAGAGAGTGCCCATTGATCCTCCAATCAGGCTGGCACCACGATGCAGTTCTCCCTAGTCTCACCAGGCCACCGAGCACACACATTGACTATGTGACAATTGATGCCACCGACATATTGTCTTCCTCCCTCATATGCAACATCCTCCAAAGGCTTCCAGAACCCCATGGACCCTCCTTTGGCAACTGAGAAGGAGCGGCGGGCAGAGGCATCACTCCCCATCTCCAAACCAGGCACCAGCGCAGATACAAACACGTCGGTGGGCATTAGTTTGCCAGATCCGATGGTAGCGCACAGCACTGAGGGCACAGCACCCTCGCTTGAGGAGCTGGCAGAGGCAGAGAGTGTCTTGGGCACCAGCAGTCGGAGGATTGCTGGAGAACCAGGGCCATGCTGCGTCTGAGGCAGACGATGAGCCTCTGGAGCTGTCCGTCAGGCAGCAAGATGCTGGATGTCCAGCGGGATGTGCGGGAGGGTCTGGCGGAGATCCCTCAGGGCCTGCGTGCCACGGTCTCTGTCATGGAGGAGTCTTGCGCAAGGTGAGCGCTGCGTTGGTCCTGAGCACTGAGCACGCTGCCTCCTCCATCGAGAGAGCGGTGACTCTCACGGAGAGACAGCTCCAAGGACAGAATCCGGGACCCCTGAGGCTGCGCTGGGACCTGCAAGCCCTCAGGAGGTCACCGCCAGCGTGAGAGATGGGTGAGGCGCCTCGTCTCTCTCGGCTGGGTGCCCGCCCATCAGTGGTGGGCAGGGGGGTCCAAACCAAGCTCATGATAGCGGACCAGCTGCATGTCGGCATCTGCGGGCACCTCTCGGGGTCCACCCCAGTGCCAGTAACCGTGGCATCAGACGAGGCCTCAACAACTGTGGGGTGCCCAGCCACTGCGCTGGACGCACTCACCCAGGCGCTGGTCACTAAGGCTCCACCAGCCAGAGGATAAGTACCAAGGTCATCAAGGCCAAGAGGACAGCAGAGTCAGCCGGCTGGTCTCCAATGCTGGTGCCAGCGAGGGGGGTGGTGGGGAGTGGTGGGGGTGGGGGGGGTTGGGCGGGGAGAGACCGCGGGCAGGAGGCACCAAGACACAGCACTCGCAAACCTAAGCTTAAGACACCTGAACGCAAGAGGTGGTTTTCACAGGTGAGATTATTTTCTTTCATGAGTATTATATATTTCTCTGGTGTGAACGTTGAGTCCACATTATTTTACTTTCCTTTTTTTTTGGTGACTCTGGAGAAGAGATCAATATTGGTTTTGTTTCCGTTCCTCGATGTTTGGTGCAGGGCACGGCAGTGGCTCATGATAGACGAAAGGGGCTAGGAAATTTATTACCGAGGGAGTGAACGGGCCTCGGGGGGTCATAGGTTTGTCCGGCAAGGGAGGCGGCTCCCTCGGCCTGGGCGCCAAGCGTTGCCACGGCAGCCTAACCGAACGTGTGCTGAATCACGGCCTCCCTGGGGTCCCTGAACGTTCCTCACGTTGACCTCCACGCCCTCGCCCTGTGCCTCTCCGGGCTCTTCGGCGGGTCCGCCGCTTTGAGTCACGCTCCGTGGCCTGTGGGGCTGCCTCACCCTCCTCTTCTTCCAGTGAGGCCCCTCCAGCGGAGCAGGCAATCCCCCATTGGCACAGAAGCAGAAGGCACAGGATATGGTGCCCCGACGAGCACGCTCGGCAATGATCTTCTCCCTCGCCAGAGCCAGATTGAGCGGAGTGCAGCAGACACGCACCCCGGAGCATATTGCAGGGCCACCCCCTGATCACTTCAGGTAACGGAGCCTCATCTCAATGGAGGCCTTGTGGAGGCAGGACTCCTGTTGCACCCTCGCCTCCGCCTCTGCCCTCGGGTGCAGCGATGAGCCACCTTTTTGAGGAACATCCTTTGTCACCCGGCAACCACTCATCCAGCCGGTCTGAAGCCACAAAGAGCCTCAGCACCTGGGACGTATGCATCATGGGAGCTGCCAAGGTACCTTGCACGGACTTGCACAGACCCTGTGTCTCGTGGTCGCTTACCGTCTGCACGTTCATGGAGTGAGAACTCCTTTCTGTTCATGAAGGCACCCGGCTGACCCGCTGGCGCCTTGCCGGCCACATCAGTACAGCCCGCGGTACCCTGGAGGTGGAGGAGCCCAGCAATCGCTGCAAAGCCTCTGGTTTCCTCAGCCCGGCTGGCTTCAATCGTCCGAAGACGAATGAATGTCATGACCCGTCTGGAGGGAAGTGTTCATGACCAGCTTGACGCAGCTGTGGGCAGCAGGGGTTTGGGGAACCCCGCATGGATCCCCCACTGACCCCCGGAAAGATCCGGCGGAGGCTAGAGGCCGAAGGCCACTGTGACCCTCGGGGCCACCGGCACCGGGTGCCCAGCCGCACAGCTGGAGGCGATCGCAGGCCCGATCATCTGGCACGTGGGGGGGGTGGCGACAGTCTCCCTGGAGGGGCGGAGCCTCCTTCGGCACTGGGACCTCAGACACGTCGAGGTAGCTGCAGCGCTGCCTGCAGACTCGCGCTGCAGGATAATGGCGTCGTCTGCGGACTCTCCTTCCTTGCACTTCCCTGGTGGCCCCGCACCCCACGTGGCTGCGCCTCTCTTTCCACAGGCCGCTCCTTGGGACGCTGCCTGCGGACACCGGGCCTCCTTCTCCCTTCCGGGCCCCCTCGTCCTCAGGGGAGGAGGACCCTCCAGCGGAGCAGGCAATCCCCCATTGGCACAGAAGCAGAAGGCACAGGATATGGTGCCCAGATGAGCACACTCGGCAGCGATCCTCCAAGGAAAGCTGGGGAGGAAGAAATGAGCCCTCAAAAATAAGCCTGCAATGCAAAAAAAAAAGCGGCAAAAATTACAGAGAAAGCTTTCAAATCTCAGGAACAAACCATCAGCAAACTCTCGCCTAGACTACCCACACTGCCAGCTCTCCGGACTCCTTTTATCCTGCCCTTGAATGAGAAATGCACCAACATGACTACCTTCCTATCTTGCCCATGTGCCAACCACAAAATCGCACCGGCAAGGTAGAATTCTACACAACCGCCTTTTTAATAGGCTTCACGGCCCCTTTAAATGCAGGCGGGTCAAGTTTCCAACTTCCACATGCCCCACCATGATATTGTTGGAGTGCGCGATGGCGTCAGGGTGGGTTTGGACACACCCGCCATGACAAGGTAAAATTCTGGCCATAAGGTTTCGGTTGGTCATGGAAAAGGGCAAGGAACAATCCTGAGCGGGGATAACTGATTGGGGGAAATCCAGCGTCGATGGGATGGGAATGCATCTGAGTCAAGTGAGTTGGAATCTAAAAGATAAAAACAAAAAACTGCGGGTGCTGGAAATCCAAAACAAAAGCAGAATTACCTGGAAAAACTCAGCAGGTCTGGCAGCATCAGCGGAGAAGAAAAGAGTTGACGTTTCGAGCCCTCATGACCCTTCGACAGAACTGAACTGTCATGAGGACTCGAAACGTCAACTCTTTTCTTCTCCGCCGATGCTGCCAGACCTGCTGAGTTTTTCCAGGTAATTCTGTTTTTGAGTTGGAATCAAATGTTGGCAGAAAAGACGTTGGTTGAGCAATGGGCCACCTTCAAGGGAAACGCATTGCGGGCAATGTCAAGGTGTATTCCCTTAAAGGGGAAAGGTAGGACAAATAAATCCAGAGCACCCTGGATGACGAAGGAGATAGAGATAAAGATGAAAAGGAAGAGGTAGATGTATGATAGGTGTCAGGTAGAAAATACAATGGAGAATCAGGCTGAATATAGAAGGACCAGAGGGGGAGTGAAGAAACTAATAAGCAAAGCAAGGAGAGAGCATGAAAAGAGGCTGGCAGCGAACATAAAAGGGAATCCCAAGGCCTTCTATAAGCATGTAAATAATAAGAGGGTGGTAAAAGAAAGAGTAGGGCCAATTAGGGACAAAAATGAGGACTTGCAAGTGGAGGGAGGAGAAATAGCGGAGGTATTAACTGAGTACTTTATATCTGTTTTTCCAAAGGGAGAAGATGCTACCCAGGCTGAGGTGAGAGGGGAGGTAACTGGTACACTAGAAGAATTTACAATTGAACAGCAGGAGGTGTTAGAAAGGCTATCTTTACTCAAAATAGATAAGGTACCAGGACCGGATGAGATGCATCCAAGGGTACTGAGGGAAGTGAGAGTGGAAATTGCAGAGGCACTAGTGATAATCTTCCAGTCTTCCTTAGACACAGGGGAGGTGTCAGAGGACTGGAGAATTGTGAATGTTACACCCTTGTTCACAAAGGGGCACAAGGATGAAGCCGGCAACTACAGACCAGGCAGTTTGACTTCAGTGGTAGAGAAAATTCTGGAAACTATAGTTCAGGATAAAATCAAAAGTCATTTAGACAGGTGCAGGGTAACTAAGGAAAGCCAGCATAGATTCATTAAGGGAAAAGCATCTTTAGCTAACTTGCTGCAGTTTTTTGAGGAGGTAACAGAGAAGGTTGATAAAGGAAATGCTGTTGATGTGGTGTATATGGATTTTCAAAAGCCATTTGATACAGAGCCACACAACAGACTTGTGTGCAAAACTCTAGCTCATGGAATACAAGGGAAAGTGGGCACTTGGATAAGAAATTGGCTGAGTGACAGGAAACAGAGAGTAGTGATATATGGTTGTTCTTCTGATTAGATAAAGGTTTGTAATAGGGTTCCCCAGGGATCAGTGTTGGGACACTCGCTCTTCCTGATTTTTATTAATAACCTAGACTGTGGTGTGCAGGGCATGATTTCAAATTTTGCAGATGATACAAAGATTGGAAACATTGTCAACTGTGATGAGAATCGTCTTGAACTTCAAAAGGACATAGACATGATGATGGACTGGGCAGACAAGTGTCAGATGAAGTTCAATGCAGAGAAGTGTGAGCTGATTCATTTTGGCAGAAAGAATATGGAGAGACAGTATAAAATAAAGGGAGAAACTCTAAAGGAGGTGCAGGAACAGAGGGACCTTGATGGATATGTACCTGAGTCATTGAAGGTGGCACGACATGTTGAGAGAACAGTTAATAAAGCATTTGGTATCTTAGGCTTCATTAAGAGGGCCATTGAGTACAAGAGTAAGGAGGTCATGTTAAACTTGTATAAGACACTAGTTGGGCCTCACCTGGAGTATTACGTCCAGTTCTGGGCACCATACTTGAGGAAGGCTGTGAAGGCATTGGAGAGAGTACAGAGGAAATTCACAAGAATGATTCCAGGGATGAAGAACTGTAGCTATGAGGATAGATTGGAGAGGCTGGGACTGTTTTCCTTGGAGAAAAGAAGGCTGAGAGGAGACATGATAAATCCTAAGGATGTGGACAGGGTAAATCGTGAGAAACTGTTCCCAATGAAGAAAGTATCATGAACTAGAGGGCACAGACTGAAAATAATTGACAAAAGGAGTAAATGTGATGTGAGGAAAAATTTTTTCATCCAGAGGGTGGTTGGAGTCTGGAACAAACTTCCTGAAAGGGTGGTGGAGGCAGGTTCGATCGAGGTATTCAAGAGGGAATTGGATTACTACCTGAAAAGAAAGATGTGTAAGGGGTATAGGCAGGAGAGTGGGACTAGGTAGAAAGTTTTTTAGGAGAGCCATTGCAGACTTGATGGGCTGAATGGCTTCCTTCTGCACAATCATCAGGACATCACTGCAGGAGTTCCTCAGGGTAGTGTCCTCGGCCCAACCATCTTCAGCTGCTTCATCAATGACCTTCCTTCCATCATAAGGTCAGAAGTGAGGATGTTCGCTGATGATTGCACAATGTTCAGCACCATTCGCAACTCCTCAGATACTGAAGCAGTCCATGTCCAAATGCAGCAAGACCTGGACAATATCCAGGCTTAGGCTGATAAGTGGCAAGTAACATTCGCACCACACAAATGTCAGGCAATGACCATCTCCAACAAGAGAGAATCTAACCATCGCCCCTTGACATTCAATGGCATAACCATCACTGAATCCCCCACTGTCAACATCCTGGGGGTTAGCATTGACCAGAAACCGAACTGCACTAGCTATATAAATACTGTGGCTGCAAGAGTTGGTCAGTGGCTAGGAATCCTGCGGCAAGTAACTCGCCTCCTGACTCCCCAAAGCCTGTCCACCATCTACAAGGCACAAGTCAGGAGTGTGATGGAATACTCCCCACTTGCCTGGATAAATGCAGCTCCCACAACACTCAAGAAGCTTGACACCGTCCAAGACAAAGCAGCCTGCTTGATTGGCACCACATCCACAAACATTCACTCCCTCCACCAATGACGCACAGTAGCAGCAGTGTGTAACATCTACAAGATGCACTGCAGGAATTCACCAAGGCTCCTTAGACAGCACCTTCCAAACCCACGACCACAACCATCTAGAAGGACAAAGGCAGCAGATAGATGGGAACACCACCACCTGGAAGTTCCCCTCCAAGTCTTTCGCCATCTTCACTTGGAAATATATCGCCGTTCCTTTACTGTCACTGGGTCAAAATCCTGGAACTCCCTTCCTAACAGCAATGTGGGTGTACCTACACCACATGGACTGCAGCGGTTCAAGAAGACAGCTCACCACCACCTTCTCAAGGGCAACTAGGGATGGGCAATAAATGCTGGCCCAGCCAGCGAAGCCCACATCCCGTGAATGAATAAAAAAAATAATGAATATGTGATTCTGTGATTCAAGAGTATCGTTACACTAAGAGTATAAAGCCCTTTCTGGGTTCAGGAGGTTCGGTGGGATGTGATTCCGGAACATTCCCGAGCAGCTATCTACCCGTTGCTGGGAAAAAAAACCTTGGGAATTCTGCTGACATTCTTATCTCTCCGTTGAATAGTTATCGGTAAATTCCGGCTACGTAGAGCAGCTTGGGTGTCTCCAAATTGGTGACAGGTCTTCATGGGCTCATTTTCACCCCTCCTCCTGGAACGCCGCTCAGGTTTAGTGCGCTGCTAATGGATTCCGCCTGAGCTGCTTGTTCCGCGAGGAGGCTGCTTATCCCCAGGATCAACTGGTTTCCGCCACAGGCCTTCGAATGCTAAGGTGAGGAAGTACATCAGCTGTCAGCCTCACCGACTCTTGTCCCCCATCCACAATCGACCTCAGGGAGGCAATTTCCCCCTTTCATGCTTCCATTCCCCTAGGTTATAAATGTACTGGCGGAGTGAGTGTGGAGGGCCTAAGGGGGTTAGGGGCCTGTTTCTGTGGGAGCACCTTCCCCGTACAGACTTCAGATGGAAAGCACCACTCCCATCTTACCAGGTGTGTCTGTGGAGAGGGGAGTGGGGTGAGGGTGTGCCGGGGAGGGGTGGTGGGGGGGCGGTGGGGGAGGGGGGGTTATTAAATGCTGGTTCCTGCCAGCGGAGCCTAATCCTGCAAATGGTTCCTCCTTCGGCTCCCCAGGTGTTTAGTCAGGGAGGCTGACCGGGAGGCACTGAGTCCTGAAAGGCCCAGTGAAACACCATTCAGCCCATCGTGCCTCTGCCAGCTCTTTGAAGGAGCCTTTCAATTAGTCCCGCTCCCCTCCTCTTGCCTCAAAGCTCTGTAAATCTCTCCCCTCCTTTAAAAATTCTCTCCACGTCCAAGGGTTTTGGTCCACCCTATCCAAGGCCCTCCCTCCCTCCCTCCCTCCCTCCCTCCCCCTTCCACTTGTTCAAAGCCTATTTCACTCTATCTTTGCTCGGTTATGATGAAGGGCATTGACCTGAAACGTTAACTCTGTTTCTCTCTCTCCCCAGATGCTGCTGCCAGACCTGCTGAGGATTTCCCAGCATTTTCTGTTTTTATTTTTGTTCATTCTGTCCCTTTATTCTCCCATGGGGCAAGGCCAGCATTTCTTGCCCATCCCTAAAAGCCCCTTGAACTGAGTGGCTTGCTAGGCCCTTTCAGAGGGCAGTTAAGGGTCTGGAGTCACGAGGAGCCAAGACCAGACCAGACCAGGTAAAGACAGCAGATTTCCTTCCCTGAAGGACGTTAGTGAACCAGATGGGTTTTCACAGGAATCCATGATAGTTGTCATGGTCACCATTACTGAGACTGGCTTTATTCCAGATTTATTAATCGGATTTAAATTCAACCAGCTGCTGTGGTAGGATTTGAACCCTTGTCCCCAGAGGCATTAGCCTGGTCCTCTGGGTTACTAGTCCAGTGACACTACCACTACGCCACCATAGCGCGCGTGCGCGCGCGCACACACACACACACACACACACACACACAGACACACACACACACACACACACACACACACACACACACACACACACACACACACACACACACACACACACACACACACACACACACACACACACCCCACCCCCCTTCTTACTCCTTATGTAATTCACAGTGTCAGATCTTTGTCTGCAAACGCTCCTGTGAAGCACCTAGGGGATATTTTTGCTGCATTAAAGGTGCTACATAAATGCAGGTTGTGGCTGGTCCCCACGAGGTTGCCGATGTGGGTCTCACAACCAAACCACTTTCCACCACACCGGGTCTTTTGCTCTGAGCACGTGGCTGAAGGAGTGGGCAGCCCATGTGTGGAGGGAAGGGAAACAGCTGCCAAGCCCTCGACAGCCCCCCCCAAACCCACTCGCGGGAAGGACCGAATCTCACCGCCGTAAGGATAAGGTGGTGACTAATAAACCCAATAAGAAACTCAGGAGAAAACCCATCACCCAAAGAGAGGCTAGACTGTAGAGTTCAAATCACCGTTTGGTAGCACAGAGCTTGGGTATTGTTGAAAAAAGAGACATGTCGATGCTTTTCGTCTCACGCTCATCCGGACACTTCGCAAGAATGCCAGTATAAGAGGAAAACAACAATTTATACTGCTTGAGAAGAGAGTGCTGATTGGTTGGCAAGTGGACTCTGGCAACGCCTGTACGAAAGGCTTCAACATGTCTCTCTTTTTTCAGGATTGTAGAGTTCCCTGCCACATGGAGTGGTTGAGGTGAGTAATATAGATGCATTTCAGGGGAAGCTAGATAAGTACTTGAGAGAGGAATGAAAGAGTAATTCCTCCTTCGAGATCATCTGAGATCTGTCACCTTCAAACTCAACCGTTCCCAAACTCTCCTGGCCAGACTACCGCACTTCACCCTAATGAAACTAGTGTTAACCCCTATCCTAACTCACACCATAACCCCTTCACTCATCGTCCCTGTGCTCACTGGCCTACATTGGTTACCCTGGTAACAACGTTTCACTCTCAAAATCTTCATCCTTATCATCAAATCCTTGTGTTCTCTCCCCTCCCTTTCCCTGTAACCTCCTCCAGTCCCACAACCCTCCGAGATCAGTGCACTGCAGGAACTCACCAAGGCTTCTTAGACAGCCCCTTCTAAACCCAAGACCACCACCATCCAGAAGGACAAGGGCAGCAGACAGATGGGAACACCACCACCTGGAAGTTCCCCTCCAAGTCACTCACCATCCTGACTTGGAAATATATCACCGTTCCTTCACTGTCACTGGGTCAAAATCCTGGAACTCCCTCCCTAACAGCACTGTGGGTGCACCTACACCACATGGACTGCAGCGGTTCAAGGAGGCAGCTCACCACCACCTTCTCAAGGGGCAATTAGGGATGGGCAATAAATGCTGGCCCAGCCAGCGACGCCCACATCCCATGAATGAATAAAATAAACTCCTCTGTTCTCTTGGGCATCCTGAATTTAATTGCTCTGCTATTGGGCGGTTAGGGTCTAAGCTCCGGAATGACCTCCCTAAACTTCCCTGTTCCTCCCCCTTCGTTTAAGATGCTTTCCTAAAACCGGCCCCATCGGTGACGCCTGTCCTGGCCTGCAGCTCACGATCAAACTTTGCTTCTGTCACGCCCTCCTGAAGCGGCTTGAGTCGTTTCCCTTTGGTACAGGTGCTATAGTAATGCAAGTCGCTGCTGATGTTCTTCTTGACGGGGGTGGTGGGGGGTGGGGGGGGGGGGGGTTGTAGAGGCCCAGGGGGGAGTTCATATCCTCTTCGAGCTTTGGGTGGCATATGAGATAGGGGCTGGGATGGAAAAGTGCGACACTGCCACCTGCTGGCTCTGGCCATTCATGGCAGCCTGACTGAAATTCCACAAGAGACGATGATGGGACAATTATCCCCAATTCCCCGTGTCCCGTCCGGCCGGGCGGGTCAACAGGGGTCAG